>OZ038505.1:27676384-27758884 GCA_964036315.1 Acanthosepion esculentum
ACTTACTTTTTCACAAGTACATATATATATATATATATATATATATATATATATATATATATATATATATATATATATATATATATATATATATATATATGTATTGTTGTGGACCCAGAATAGGTCTGAAAGAAAACTCGAACTCAGCAATTTAGTGAAAACATATTAAACAAAATAACGACTACACAAATGTTACACGTCCGACTGACGGCAAAGTAGAGTAGTCAACTCGTCAACTATAGACAGCGATATTTACTTGCACCCTCCACACACACAAGGGAAAGATGTGGCACAAGGCCGAGAATAACGTGGGTAATCCCGAGCCTGTGAAAACAGAATCGGATTTGTCAACCTCCCCGAACGAGACTCTGCCCTTCGGCGGAGCATCGTCCGGATTCCTCTATGGTCAGTGGCAGAGTTTTCGACTGTTTTGCTGGAACAGATTCCAGCAAATCGTTATTTACTTGACAATCACGAGGGATAGATGTGGCACAAGGCCGAGTTTAACGTGGGTATTCAGAGCCCGTAGACCCTAACAAAAAATGCTCGTAGAAACTGTCAAAAACAGAATCGGGTTGGTCAACCTCCCCGAACGAAACTCTGCCCTTCGGCGGAGCCTCGTCCGGGTTCGTATCTGCTCAGAGGCAGAGAGTTCGACCGACTTGCTGTAACAAGTCGCAGCAAGGCTGTCAACGGTGGACAGCAATATTTACTGTCACCCCCACGAGGGATAGATGTGACACAAGACCGAGTTTAAAGTGGGTATTCCAGAGCCCGTAGGCTCGGCCAAAAAACGCCGGTAGAAACTGTAAAAACAGAATCGGGTTGGTCAACCTCCCAGAACGAGACTCTGCCCTTCGGTGGAGTCTCGTCTGGGTTCCTCTCTGCTCAGAGGCAGAGAGTTCGATCGACTTGCTGGAACAAGTCGCAGCAAGGCTGTCAACAGTATGTATAATAATAGTCCATTTAGTCCATAAAATTAAGTCCCATATATATATATATATATATATATATATATATATATATATATATATATATATATATATATATATATATATTTAATTTCTCAGAGTTAACCTGTACAAAAAAGCAATATGTATAAAGGAAAAAGACAATAGGAAAACTGTATTATTAGCCGATCCGTTATGTTCCAATATGAACTTCTACATGTGAAAGTATTTGATGTAATTTTCATTTGATATTATGAATACAATAGCGTTTTCTAAATTTCCCTAGTTGCTAAGGACATTTTGTTTATTGTTAATAGTTATTTTGTTTTCAATAAATTCATTTTGTTTTGGGCTTGAAAATGTCTAAATGGGAGGAACACGTCGCCTAGTAATACTTTTCCTATTGTCTTTTCGTTTTATACATAAAAATATACCTACATAACTACCTACACACACACACACACACACACACACACACACACACACACACACACACACAGAGACACACACACACACACACACACACACACACACATATATATATATATATATAATTCTTTTTAATTCGGTGTTCATTTATTGTATATATAAATTACACGATTTCATTAAGTCTTTCCGCCTTTTCTCTACATAGGAAAAGTCCACTTATTCTTCCATTACCTAGGTTAAGCAGCGTCGACCCCTCTCAGCAATTATACGGGGGAACTGCTAGCAAAGACCCGTTATTGTATACAACCCGAAATATAGTTTACCTTTAATTACTCCACAAAGGGTTGATAAACCGTAAAAAACAGACAAACTGATAAACATGTTAAGACAATAATGACAATAATATACACATTTTTAAAACCAATAAACTATGCTAAATTAGTGATCAATGTTTATCTGTCAAATTCAGAAACTCTTACGTTCTTTGATTCGACCTGACCTGCGAATGTAGTTTTCACCTTCTGAATGGAAACTGGATAAATTAGAATATATTAAACACGGTTTAATAATCAGGCCTGCCTGCCATGTTTTTGTGAATACCATCGAGCAGGTCACTTATGCACCTCAATATATGAATGGTTCTGCAGAAATTATATCAGTGGTTCTGGGTATATGTGACTGGTGTACACCGACTGCAACAGTTCCATATCTAGTCAACATCAAATTACTCTGGAGTTGTCTGAACAAGAAAGGTTTACGAAAAACTAATCTGATTTAATGATTGTCTCAAAGTGAATGATGTTTTTCTTGGATTTATTGCGCGGTGTTTAAAACCATTCCATAAAAATGAAAAGAAAACAATTCGAAAATGTGTCTTAATGTGAAAACTTTTCAAAGCAGAAAACTGTGTCAGTTAAGGAAAAAAATGTGGTCGAGAGTATAATTTGGAAAATACAGTTGCCAATCTTTTTTTATGAATATTCTATAGACTCATTCTATAGACTGATTTTTTGGGATTCATTTTATATCCTCATTCTATTGACTCATTTTATAGACTCATTATATAGGCTCATTCTATAGACTCATTCTATGAACTCATTCTATGGACTCATTCTATGAACTCATTCTAAGCACTTATTCTATAGACTCATTCAATAGATTTATTCTATCTACTTGTTCTACGGAATCATTCTATGGTTTCATACTATGGACTCATTTTATAGCCTCATTATATAGACGCACTTTATAGACTCAGTATGTGGGCTCATTCTATAAAGTCATTCTATGGACTCATTCTATTGACTCATTTTATAGACTCATTCTATAAACTCATTCTAGATATATTCTATGGACTCAGTCTATAGATTCATTACATCGACTCTATAGACTCATTCTATGGACCCATTTTATTGCCTCATTCTACCGACACATTTCATAGGTTCTTTCTATAGACTCATCCAAGGCATATAGTGAATCCTGTTCTCATTGGATTCCTTTCAAACATTAGCGAGATACATAATTTCTGTAGGGCACCCCTGCTCATGCCTTTCCCGTAACTGGAACATGAAGCTTGTTCTGCACAAAATGGAAAGAATGATGATCGGATCAAGATCTATCAGAAGAAAGCAAGTGTAAAATTTTTTTTCAAGCTGAGATCTTCAAGAATTTCAGATGTGATCGCTGCTCTATGGAAATGTACCTTCTCATTATATAAGATCAAACGTTTCCAAATGATTAAAATCCTTTCCTTACAGTGTTTAAATTGTTTCGCCACTGATAAGTATTTGCTGCAATCATGACGTTGACTGGTATTTGCTCAAAAGAGGTTCACTCAAACGCAGTCCTATCAAAAGATTGCTAAACCTTTCCAAATATGAAGTCCTAGCCTATTGTTCACATCAATTTGACTTCTTGAAAAACCGAAACATTTAGAACATTATATAAACAATTGAATCTAAGCTTAATATAATATGAGTATTTTTTATATCAATAGGTTTATTCATACAAAACTATAAATAATCTGATCATAGGCTAAAGGAGAACTTCAACACAAACTTTCCTTTGTGAAGAGCATTCCAAGAAAGGAACTTATTCGTGATATCCACAGTTTTTACTTTGTAAGTCCCTCTCTAGAGCAGTAGCTGTTACATGTTGTATGAATTAGAGATTTATTTAAACGAGCCTAGTTTCTCACAGAGTAATCCTATTTCTGTCAAGAATTCAGAGATGAACCTATCTAGAGAATTATATATACTGCAGTAATAAATTTACGGAACCCGCTTAGTATTTCTTCTGCTGGACAAGCAAATATTATATCCAGTGATAACCTGTCTCGTTTTACAAGTAAAAAAAAGATTAGCTTTCCAGCAATTGCTCTGGCACAGTCATGTTTGAACAATCTTCGCTTCGTTTGGCTGGCTTCAAGACACAATACTTCCAGTTGGGTTCGAACACATTACCATAATATTGGAATTATTACTATCTATATGTGTAATCATCGTCTTTGTTTTAGAATATTGCTGCCATATAAATCCGGTGCTCCTGCTATTTACCTTGAGATCCTTGATAAGATCCAAAGAAGAATCTGAAATATTATTGGTCCTGATCTGGTGGCGCAATTCCAGTCACTTTCCCACAGCCTTACGGTAGCATCTCTGGGTCTTTTCTATAAACATTTTCATGGTAATTATTTCAATGAGCTCATGCTATGGTACCTAGAGTTTTTAAAATTACGCGCGGGACTATACCGGCGTCGAGAACGTATCAATTTACATTTGATTTTTCTAGATATAGCCGTAAGTTCTATGCTAGCACTTTCTTCTCTCGTACTTCTTGCTTGTGGAGCCCTTTTCCGGCTCCATGCTTTCAATTCAACTTTAACCTGCAAACTTTCTTCTCATCATTACCATCTCTGTTTCTAATTTTCAACACCCTGCAATCCCTTGTGTTTTAGTAGCATTCCTACCCTGCATGGGTTGATTTCGTTCTAAAACAAAAAGTAGCTATTAAGGGATAAATTATGGTAATTTTCCTAGATGTTGAGCTTAGAATTTTACAGTTATTAGATATTGTGATGATAACAGGAAAGTTCTTTGTTAAAAAGACGTCTTTAGGAGCTACTGACTATATTTTAGGAAGTCATCTTTAATAAAATAAAATAATTTGATTATTTTAAGGGAGTATTCCTTATTTCCTCATCTTATATAATTTTTCTTGTTTAGTTCTTCACATTATAGTTCATTCATTTTATTTTCTCGCGTAGCCTTTCTCTTTCTTTCTAAGTTTTTTGTTTCTTTTATATGAATTTGTTCAACTTCCTATATTTCTGTTCTTTACTGTTTTCCTTCCTGTATTACATTCTTTTGTGTCCCTTTTAAATATTCATTAATCTTTTTGGTTCATATTTTTCTCCTGTTCCCGCTTTTCACTGGCTCCATTTTTTTTTATTACCTGATTTTCTTCCTTTGATAATTTATTTTGTATTTCGTACAATCACCGAATATTCTTTAGAGACATTTTACGTCACTAACGAATGTTCTACATTTCATCTACTTTTTAGGATCACACCTGACAAGTCTATTTTACCCCTGGGTCGGCACCGAAACGATTTTATAAAGTCTTCTTTTTCAGAGATTACTTCCTCGAAAACCACATAGCAAAAATGGCAGCCGACACAACATGAATACATTAACAAAAAAGACTGGACAACATTTTATTTTCTAATGGCTTCTTACACTTCCATCGGATCAAAGCCAACATTATTGGAGACGACATATATTAGCTGACAATGTAATACTATTCGAAATGAATATGAACTTACGTTTGACTTAAGAATTGTATATTTTGTACTGAAGTACTCCATTAATTTTTCGAAAATTTTAAATATGAATATCTTTAAAAGTATGTACTTACGCATTTTATATTAAATGCATTTATATATTTCGTCAATGGATGAATTACATAAATATATATAATATTCATACTTTTGTATAAACCAACGCAAAAGCAAATACACACATATATGCATGGATACATATATAAGTACATATAATATATGCACACTCACACATATACGCATAACTATATTTAAATTTGTTATATTTTTCATTTTATTCGCTTAAAACAAAAATAAGTAAACATCTCAAAGAAACATGAAGATGTCATTCATATTCGGACAAAGTTTGATTATTTTCCGCGGATTATAAAGTCTTCATTTTTTATGAGTCGAATATTTTTCATTTGAAAACTTGGCAACACGGAAATAAGATTCTAGATTAGCTGATATGATGTGACTGCAGAGATATAACTATCTTTACATTGCGTTTTTATTGTCACTACAATGACTATTATATACTGTGATGGTTTGTCTTAGCTTATCGCCAATAAAGACATGATTCTGGTTGCTAACATAAAAATTAGCCGTAAAAGCATTCGTGTGAGATTTTACAATGCAACACGTTGATATTTTTTCAGAAAAAATATATTTCAGAAGAAACATACAAGAAATCTGGTCCAAGCTTTCGACATTTTTAATCATCAGGTCAGGTAAGTTTCGTTGAATTAGTGTGTGTTGTGTCGTACGTATATATATATATTAAAAGAATTTTTCAGGAACAAAAATTTCATAAGTCCAATAGATGTTATTGCACATCCCGGAATTGATGGAGGTTTTCTTCCTACCCTTTTGTTTGAAATAGTGTGGAAGGTCAACATCTTGATTATGCCATGTTGTGGATTCCAGGATGAATCCGATATCAATGAATAACAAACGCCAGGAATGGATAAGCAGAATAAATGTATTAACGTAATAATACAACCTGGTAATACGGATTAGTAGATCCAGGAATGCGGGTTAGTAGCAATAATATATATACACTCTTGGTATTGAAGTATCGCGGTATGACTCCTTACTGAGTCTACGTGCTCGCTAACTGTGACTCTTGTGCTACCCTCCTCTATTACACACAGTATTTACTGTCCCCCGACGAGGGATAGATGTGGCACAAGCCCAGTTTAACGTGGGTATTCCCGAGCCCGTAGGATCGGCCAAAAAATGCCCGTAGATCCTGTATAAACGGGATCGGGTTGGTCAACCTCCCCGAACGAGACTCTGCCCTTCGGCGGAGCCTCGTCCGGATTCCTCTCTCCGCAGAAGCAGAGAGTTGGACCGTCTAACAGAGAAGACGTCGCCGTCTACTCTGTTACAGACAGTATTTACTGTCCCCCCACGAGGATAGATGTGCACAAGGCTGGGTTTAAAGTATTGGATCGGTTTGGTCAACCCCACTGAATGAGATTCCGCCATTCAGCGTAACCTCGTCCGGGTTCCTCTCTGCACAGAGGCAAAGAGTTTGACCGTCTAACACAGAAGATGTCGCCGTCTACTCTGTTGCAGACAGTATTTACTGTCTCCCCCAACGACGATAGATGTGGAACAAGGCCGGGTTTAAAGTGGGGTATTCCCGAGCCCGTATGCTCGGCCAAAAAATGCCCGTATATCCCATATAAACGGGATCGGGTTGGTCAACCTCCCTGAACGACGCTCTGCCCTTCGGCGGAAAAAACAAAATGTTTAATCACCTACTCTATATGGATCATCTCAAAGTCTTTTCCAAAGACGAAAATGAGTTGAAGTGTCTCCACAATAATGTAAATTGTTTCAGTGACAACAACGGTGTGGATTTCGGATTAGATAAATGTGCAAAAGTAACGTTCAAGAAATGGAGAATTACAGAAACACACTCAATAGATTTAGATTTTGTCACACAGATTAGGGAACGGGAACAAGCTGAAGCCTGTAGGTACCTAGGAATTAGTTAAGGATATGGAATGCAGCATACCCAAATTAAGGAGAAAGTAACAAAGGATCCTACAGGCGTGAGCGTCTGGTGTTAAATACCGAGTTGAATTCACAAATATAAACCATAAATATTTTAGCTGTCACTGCGAAGCAATTCAGTTTCCTGCTTTCTTCATGTGGTTGGAATATTGAACTGAACCCTTTATTTCGCTCACTGGGTTAGACTGTTCTAGTACCACGTGCCGAGTTTAATGGATGTCAGTTATCTGTTCCGAGGTGATGGGAAAAAATCAGTCGTGTCTGAGATCACCGCCCTCTGTGGGTCCAGGTTGTGATCCTAGACAAAAGCCACCATTGGCAAATTCGTAAACTTATGGAATCAGCACATATCGTAGGCCACAACAATCTCCTTTGACATTCCAACCACCTGAAGAAAGCCGGACCGTAGAACGGCCGAAACCTTGTAATAAATATAGCGACAAAGATGAGGACAATAGCCCGAATAATAGTACAGTTCATGATGTTGAAACTATGTATATAAATCTACTAATGGCCATAAATCTGTTCAGAGAATTTAATTCAATTCTTAATATCAGTCACACAGTCCCCTTATATAGTACTCTTTTCCCACTATTTCTTTCATATTTTGTAGTAAATTTAACCCTAATTTCCACCGAGGTACTTATAGGCTTCTTTTTGCTCTAAAGCTTTGATTGATACCCGAAGATGTAAGCTAATAAATGTGCTTTATTGCAGTGATCTTGGTAAAATTGTAGCCCATTTCTCCTAACAAAATTCTGTTCCAATACTATCACTGAAACATTTTACTCTTTACAGGGGACCTCCCACCTAATTGTTATTCCTAGCATACAACTTTAACTCATCCATGTAAAATAGATGCCTTATTTTCTTTTGAGATAACTCACAGCCATATACCACCCTGTTAAGTTCACTGGTTAATGCTATTAGGGAAATACAATATAGTAAGGGAGACAAAGAATCACCTTGAAATATTCCTCTGTTGATGTTTATTTCATTACAATTTCAGATTCCATTTTTTGTAGTTCTTTAAGGCATGGGCTACCAGGGATTCCTTCTATGAGTCTGTTGGAATCTTTTCCACTCAGTCTTAGGGCTCCAACCACAAGTGGAATTGTTAATGTCATCATACGCTACCTTTTTGAGATTTCGATTTCAAGGTCCTTCTGTTTTGATAGCTTTTTGAAGATCTTCAAAGATACATTGCAGTCTCCAGCGACTGCTATGTCAATAAGGAAGCACATGTTGTCTTTGCCGTCTCTAATCACGATTAGCTTTCATTTCTCTGTCTGTGTGGACTGTGTGTATTATTATTATTATTGTTGCTGTTATTATTATTATTATTATTATTATTATTATTATTATTATTATTTATAATTTAAGATTACCTTTTATGACCATTCTTCATCTTCTTTTTCTTCTGATTATTATTATTATTATTATTATTATTATTATTATTATTATTATTATGCTAAGATTGGCTTTTATGACCATTGTCTTCATCTACGTTTCATAGAGTTATTTTCTTCCTTATCTGCCCATACGATGATCCTCATCATCGTCATCAGCAGCTTCTTCTTCTTCTTCTTCTTCTTCTTCTTCTTCTTCTTCTTCTTCTTCTTCTTCTTCTTCTTCTTCTTATTATTATTATTATTATTATTATTATTATTATTATTATTCATCTCCTTCTTCTTCTCATTATTATTATTATTATTATTATTATTATTATTATTATTATTATTATTATTATTCATCTCCTTCTTCTTCTCATTATTATTATTATTATTATTCGTCTTCTTCTCATTATTATTATTATTGTTATTATTATTCATGTCCTTCTTCTTCTCATTATTATTATTATTATCATTATTATCATTATTATTATTATTATTATTGATCTCCTTCTCCTTCTCCTTCTTCTTCTTATTATTATTAATATTATTATTATTATTATGTAAGATTACTTTTTATGACCATTATTTTCTTCCTTATCTCCGCCAACGATGATTATCATTCTCCTCCTCCTCATCATCATAATTTTCTCCTCCTCCTCCTCCTCCTCCTCCTCTTCTTCTTCTTCTTCTTCTTCTTCTTCTTCTTCTTCTTCTTATTATTATTATTATTATTATTATTATTATTATTATTATTATTATTATTATTATTGTTGTTGTTGTTATAATTCCATCGAGTCCTTGAGGATTATTCATAATACGTTCGATTTCTGTTAGTCGCTATCGTTTCATTGTTTTCTATTTCCCTACATTAGCAACGTTCTTAATAACCTTGATTTCGATGTCTTTTGTCGTGCTATTATTATTTGTAAAATAAAGATATTATTAACTATTGTCAGATATTAAGTGCATAAAAATATGGTTCCAATGATTACAAGGTAAGATATAATTCTAATATTGAAGCTTTTTAAAGAATTACGAAAAATCGTGGTAAAGAACGTTGTCTTTCTTTTCTCGGTTTCACTCGTCCCTGATAATATAACACCTCTTACATTATATTCGATCATATCCGATAATTCGAGCACTTTTTTTGACATCCCGGTTTTTATGTGCGCATGCGTGTAAAATCTAACTTTTTTCAACGGTTTATTGTGAAGAACAATCGCCATATTAGTTATTCTTTTTTATTCATAGAAAAATCGATTTTCTGTTGTCGATTTATGTTCTTTACATGCCATAAATTATTTATTAGTTATATTTAATATATTACTTTGCATTCACATGGCGGAACTACACCCTCCCGCATATATATATATATATATATATATATATATATATATATATATATATATATATATATATATATATATATATATATATATGTATATATATATATATATATATGTATATATATATATGTTAAAGTGGGGTTCTTTTTTTTAATCAATTCTATTTTATTTTTTTGCTTTCTTTTTATACGTTAAGCAAATCATTTCAAATCAAAGTGCATCACCCTTAACACAAGCCTGGTGATCGTCTCCTTTGATCTGTTCTATCGATTAAAAAGTATTTCAGAAAATATACATCATATACAATTCATTCGTTCTTTTAAAAAAATACACATATCGATATTCATCTTGAAAAGGAAATAAAATGTGTTCTGATTGGATGAAAACTTTTTTTGCATCAGTTTGTTTTCTCCACGACTAAAAGCTCCCCACCACGCCGTCGGTTGGCATGTATTCGTAGCTGAATAAGTTTTAGTCATGAATGCGACTTAAAATGAATATCATGCATATTCAGCAGGGACTTCATTTTTTTTAATGGCAGATATGACGTATGTAGAATTAGTCTGCAAGCTGCGGGTTCGGAGAGACAGACTCTCAGGCATAGACGTTATGGGTTCGCATCAGACCTGAGGCGTATAGTTTATCCTCAATCCCCGGCGTCTAGCGAACGATCGTAAAATGTCAGCCTGAAAGTTGGGATAAAAATGCAACTAAAATATTAAGATGAACAACTACTGTTAAAAAACATATATGCGCAAAGCCATGGGAAGTGCTCGTAGGAGCTATATTTCTTTGGATCTGCCAGGTCTAAACTTAAGACTCGCCATGCCAGTTACATTCTAGCAAACCACCCACATTCCTTTCGTATTCCATTGGCGAGAAATTCTACTTAAACAGTTACTTCCCGAGAAACACTGCCCTGTGGAACAGACTCCCCAAAAGATGTTTCCCCGAAAAATCAAGTTATCTTGCCCTCCTATCAATATAAACTACCCCTTAAAGTAACCATCTACTTCGAGTGGATCCCCGGGCCTTGTACAAGATGAACCTTACTGTTAAAAATTTCCTTGAGTAATATTTACTTATTAGGATAGCAACTGGTGCGACACGGAAATAAATAGCAATTTGCTGCGGGAAAAAATCTGCCTCGTTAGTCATGTATCGAAAGACACATTATCGCCGAAGTGTGTATCAAAAAAGGGACACAACTGACTGACTGCCTGCCTTGAATACTAGTAACACGTAATACCAACAAGAAATATTGAATTACATGGTTTGTACATGTTTTATCAGCTCAAAATAGAAAATTTCAACAACATTTTCGTTTACACCAATTTCACTTACTCGTAGTCGGAAGAAAAAAATCACATAGTTTACTTCATAATAAGCTTCAACAACAACGTTTGTGATGATGACATGTGGGGCACGCTAAAAAGAATCCATGAATTGCTTTAGATGAAAAAAATAAAGATTATAAATGTATGCTGATCTTGCTAAGATCTATGGTAAGAATGCACCTATCACAAAACATTTATCAAGGGATATCGCTATAATTCTTTTATGATGCCAACGAACACTCGTTGTTACTTTTGTGATGCCGACGAATACTCGTTGTCACTTTCGTAATGGTCGTTGTAGTAGAGACTTTGTAATCGCAGATACAACTATAGTAACGCCGTTGAACAATACTGCTGCCAGACACCTTCAAATGTCACTCGCACTAGTAGTACTTACGCGATAATACTCGCTTGAACAGTAATCCGTATAGTGATCCGAATAGAGAAACAGTATAGTGAATAGAGTAGAGAATAGCGATTCCTATAGTAATAGAGGATAGAGTAGAAGTGTAGATCCGTATAGTATAGAGGATAGACTAGAAAAAGCGATCAATTAGACACACGCTACCGCCCATATATGCGTTTCCTCTATGGTCACGTGATCTACTTAATTCCATAATGGGACCGTCTGTGTGTGCTGGAGTATATAACAAATTGTTTTATTTTATTATTAGTTATACTTTGTAATCATTTTCTGTGATTGATTCATGCGTTAAAATTTATTAATTGTATGATTCCATTGTGGAAATATTGTTTATTTAGTCTACATTGGGTATTGAGTATATTTATTCTATATCTATAAAAGAGAAGATGTCTGTGTGTGTGTGTGTGTCTTTGTGTCTCTGTGCGTATGCTATTTATGTACATCCACATTTCACGACCGATTTCTATAAGATTGTACACACATGGTTTACAAGGATAGGTCAGGTTTGGCAGAAAAACCGATAAAACTAAAGGTGGGTACGACTTTTTGCAGAAACCAAGGCAAAGTTACACGCGAACAAAATTTTTACTGGATGAGTTCATGTTCTTTGCACTCAATGCAAAACAAAGCTCATGTTACGTGGTTTATGTAGAATGCATGATAGTTTTCTTACGACATTGGCTTCGCACAAAAAAATTGAGAAAAAAAAATGTGAAAAAGTCGGGGTTTTCGTACTATTTAAAATATAAACTGGAATAACTTGCTCATTTTTTATTCGATTTTGTTTAAACTTGTCGCAAAAAATTTCAATCATGCAAGAATTTTGACAACGTGTTTTCGTTTTGAACGCATCCTCGCGTATATCGAAAAAGCACAAAAAGTCTTTTAAAAAAGTTTTTCGGATATAACACCCATGTTTTTGATTAGATGCTTTCCAAATTTGTCATGCAGATATGAGATACTCATTGCTCGGCACGAATGCCTAGTTTAGATTATTTCAGTTAAGTGGATGAAATCTGCGAGAAACCATGTTCAAAATCAACATTTGCCATTTAGCCAATAGTTTCTTCATATGATTCCATCCTAAATTAGCATTCGAATAAACTTTGATGCAAATATTGTTTTCGAAGGATTATGGAAGCGTTAAAATGAAACATTCCCGAAGAACCTTTTATTAACCGCAGGTTTACAGTAAACGTGCGAAGAAGGATGAACGTTCATGCGTTTTAACTTGTAGTTGAATCAACCTCTGAGGCTTCATCTTTATTTTTGATTGATTTATAGATTTGTGAAGAATTCTATATAATTTGAAAGTTATTTGTCCATAGGACATTTACTTAATATCTAAAATATTGAAAGAATTTAACGCAGAGCAACGACCAAACAAGAAGGTTTTATTGTTGGATTTCCTTTAAGAACAATAAAACACTTGCAAAGAACACACCGTAAAAAAGATGAGCGGGGAGTTGCTTAGTATACCAACGGATGATGTATGCAAGCGGAGACAGAGGCATGCATTTCTAGACAGTGGGATGCGGGTATAGAGGGGTAGGGTTATACAATTACAGTCCTGTACACCCTGTCAACCTACTGCGGGAAACAAATTTGCCTCGTTAGTCATGTATCGAAAGATACATGATCACCTAAGCACGTATTACTTGTGGCACGTAACTGACTAATTGATATTCTATTATAACAACGCTATATGTCGCCATATTCTTCGACTATAAAGTAAATCAACGCTTAAATGGTTACTTCTGTCCTGTTGAAATATTAAGGCACGATTCGTTTTAAATCTTATAGTTAAGTTTTTTGTTTTTTAATGGCACATCAATTCTTTATGGGTCATTTCATGTCGAGATTTAATTTTTCTTGGGCGCTTTGACGTAATAAAAATATGATATATATTATTCTGCTTTCACAATTGAAAACATGGTAAATTATACACCGCTTTTCTGCATATACATATTTGTGTGGACATAATTACAAGAGGCGGTGATATGTGTGTTTTATATTGTAGTGTTTTAAAGTTATATTTGGAATACGGTTTGAGTTCTTTAACAATTGTTGGATATTATATACATTAATGTCACGAGAGAGATCGTGTTGTTTATTTGGTTGGTTGATTTTGTTTAGTGGTATATCGACCTCTAGGGGTTATTTAATACCGAAATCTAATTATTTTGAAACGAATTTTATGGTTTCAACTGCCGATAAAATGTATTGATCGACATTTTTTTTTATAAAAGGTATTGTTGGTCATTTTATTTTATTATAAGATGTTTTGTTAGTCATTTTTCTATAAAATGTATAGTTGGTCAGTTTGTTATAAAAAGTATTTTTGGTTATTTTACTCTAAAATGTATAAATAGGTATTGTCATTCTAATATAAAAATGAATTTTATGTTTTCATAATGTTTTGTATTTGTTTGGGTCTTCACCATATCGGTGATCCTAACAGGTGCTACCACTTCATATCAGAGAGGACCTGGTAACAACAGCAATTAAGAAATGGTTTAAGCCCTTAAAACATACAATCTCCGGATCAGAGATCTTACTGCTAGATGTAGTTTATCGTCCTACCCAGGAATATAGGTCGATAATCTTTTTCATGGATTATTTTACTTAAAGTAATAAAAGAAACTAATTTTTTTGTTTTTCATAATTCTGTGAGACAATAGCTATTTGAACGCTGGAATTAAGCACATCCTATCAAACGCTAATGACAACATTAATTAATAATTATCATTCGGAAAATGTCCGATAATATTAACTGATAATAAATTAACCTTAATGAGGGAAAACAGAAAGCTCATGGCGCAGTCTGGTTTTAAATTGAGTTTTGGTCAATATATACGTGGCATAAAAATTGATTTTCGTTCCATTGATTTTTGGTTAATATGTACGTGGTTTGAAAATATATGAAACAATAAAATAAAATTCATCTTCTTAAAGTAAATTCCTCACCATTTGAAACCTTTAAAATGGAAGTTTTGAAACTCTGACATTAAGTTTAATTTTATTTATCGATTTTAATCGGATTAGCGAATACTTTGACAGTTCCAGGGAAAATATATATCGATTTTTGCTGGAGGGACTACTCGCTACAAGATACTAACAATGACCAAAGAATCAACCTTTCCGATATATTGTGTGAAAATGTCTGGGTCTCAGCGATAAGTTTATTGTAGATATTAAAACTATTTTCTATCGTGATCGGCGAAGGAATGGTATTGGCATTTACGATGCAGTCTTGATAACTATATCAACGCTACATATATAAAGGCACACGCACACACACATAAACAAACATCCAGTCTTTCCTGGTATTTATACGTAGCGAGGGTGTGAAGATGTATCATAACCTTACGAAGTGCATTAGGATATATAATGTAATTCGAACTCGGCTCTCCGATTCATCATTCATTCACTATCCATAAATATACGGTAATATATATATATATATATATATATATATATATATATATATATATATATATATATATATATATTTCATTAAAAACGACTGAAAAGGTGCTTTTATTTAGTTTTTTATATAATTTCTCGTGCGATCTAATAATGTTTTTCTTTTCAGATGATAAATTATATAAAAACTTTGAACATGGACATAATATCTTGACGGTGTTTTGAAACTAAAAATGAAACATTTTATTAAACATACATATAACAAACTATTTCTAATTCTAACAGTTGAAATATAACCCTTGAAAATGGCTAAATGTATAGCCGAAAGCGCTCGGATAAAAAGAACATTCGGACAGTTTTTATATAAAAAGAGATTATATAAAAAAACTAAATAAAAGCACCTTGTCAGTCGTTTTTAATGAAATGTGCATGTGCATTAGGATTGCTGCCTAAATACACAAATTTATATATATATATATATATATATATATATATATATATATATATATATATATATATATAAAGTATGTGGTGCTGTTCAATTTACATTACATGAATCATTTATACAAAAAACAGATATTGAGGTTAATGATATAAATGGCGAGAATACATCTTACCAAATAAATTTAATAAATGACATTAACACCCAACCTGTAGATGAATGTTATGACCACTGTTTATAAATTCCAGTTGCATAAGGTCTTTTTTAATTTTTTTACAAGCTTTCTTCTGTGCATACAGACATCATCAGGTATGAAAATATAATTGTTTTTTTTTACATCCAGGTAATAACAAGACAACGAAAGAATAGATGTAATCCGAAAGATGTTTTTAGAAATGTGTTATTGTTAACTGTAAGAAATTTTGGAGCGTGCGGTCGCAACGCTGATGTTGAATTTTTAAATTTTAAGTGCGTTTTGTACTAATATAATTTTCAGTACAAAAAAATTCTCCTATTTCTCATATTAGTACAAAAAAGCACACTCATACATTTACTCCTACACACATACAGACATACTAAAAAATATGAGCCCCAAAATAAAATCAAAAGTTTTGAATATTACTATAATTTAAAAATTAAACTAAATTGTATTCTTTTTAAATCAAATTAAAATATTTTTAAATTATGTTCGCGTTGTTGTTTGATTGTAACAAATATTTCTTAGTGATCACTCGTCCACCCAGGACGTGACTTCAGTGGCGCTTATGGCAACAGTGTGATTAAAAATATAATTCCAAGTCGCATCGGAAAGAAAATCGCGAATTGAGTCCCAGTCAGTGCGTTGATGACAGAAATTTGCTCTGTTAAGAGCGAAAAGAGATATCTACAGCAATTACAGTGTTACTGGAGTTGCCAATAGAACAGAACTGCAGAGCAGGACATGGTATATGCATGAAAATAACCGTAAACAAAAATTTCAATGCATAAGATTAGTTTCGCAGAAGGCGACACTGTCTGGGTAACGCCCATAATCGTTTATGCATAGGAGAAATAAAGTTTGAAGGAGGTGAGTTTGTTTATATGCTATGTTTTTAAAGATTATTATGACGGTCCATGGAAGAATTTCCTTTCTTGCAAGATTGACAACGCAAAAAACGGCCGTTTTCAGGGCCACCCCAATTCAAATTGTAAACCCCTCCATTTGGGGATGTGCCTCAGTTGTTACTAATATTGATTTTCGGGTGGGTTGTCTTTAAACATAAACTGCTCCAATTGAAAGGCAAAATTTCCCAGTAGTGGATCACCCGGTCGAAGAGGGGTTATATTGCTAGTATGTTAATAAACGTGCAATAGTTTTTGGAAATTTTGACTAAATTGTCTTTTATTCTCGCAAAAAGCCTTTGCCTTAATGCCTTTTCAGTTTGAGAAAAAAAGTTTTGCCAGAATAGAAGAGCCCCCGAATCCACAAAGAGCACAAAACCCTTTCTCATTTAAAATACGTATTTTTCCTTTTTATTTTGAATGAAATGTGAAACTAAAACTGAAAGTAGATTATTCGTAAATATCTTTGGAGATCTGCTTTGAAGCTGCTTATTTTAAATAAAACAATATTTGCATCTCATCCATCTAAAATACTTTCTCTATCGATGTTTATCTCTCTCTCTGTTCCTCTTTATTTCGTCTTGTTTTTGTATTTATGCTCGATGATTTCTTAGTAATCTACATATAGGTCTTTGCATAATTCCATATTTTGGTAAGCAGAACTACTTAGGATTCCGTACCAAAAGACAGTCAATGTTACTTTCAAAATGACATAATCAGATTCGATCAAAAGGAAAATCGATATCTTTAGGAATAAAGAACGTAACTTAAGAACACACAGACGCACACACAGACGCACACACACACGCGTATATATATATATATATATATATATATATATATATATATATATATATATATATATATATATATATGTATTTATATTTAAAAAGCAGTAAAATAAAACCCTGATTATATATCTAGATTTAGGAAAATATCTTTTGTGGTAAAAGCTATATATATATATATATATATATATATATATATGTGTGTGTGTGTGTGTGTGTGTGTGTGTGTGTGTGTGTGTGTGTGTGTGTGACTAAATGTAATGACGAGAGCAGGTTTTAAGTTGCGAAACACTATTTTTCATAATAGTGACTATCCTGGTCTATGCATTTTCGCATTCCATAAATAAGATTTCTGTGTACTGTCAAAATATTCCCCAGCAGAATTGCTGAAACGCATTGAGCATTGCCTAACTGTGCTCATAACCAATATTTGTTCTCCATAAACTTATAGCAACCTTCCGGAATGTCAATAGTTGCAGTCTTTTTTCACATTGGTGAGATAATTAGATGTCCGACCAGGATCTATTATTGGCGGCCATAATCATAACAACCTAACATATACAGATGACACAGTGTTGATAGAATATACAGAAAGGTGTTGAGTCTTGACTCAATGTTGAATCTCGCCTATTTCATGGAATAATAATGCAACACAAAATGTACTTAGAAAAAGAATGTATTATAACAAGAAAGTGTACACAATAAGTACATATAGTATTTCTGTATATTTCTGGGAAGACGTTCCTGGAGAATGTGTTGACTAGTCGCAGTCGATCAGAGTCTCTAGTTGGATCTCGTGATTCCTTTCCCCTCGTCTTCCGGTACCAACCATTATTTATATAGTTGGTAGTCACCTATGCAGATTAGGTGGATCCCACCAAACACCCCCCTCCCAAGCCTTGGAATCCTTTTGGATTTCAAACTGGCTTCTATATGGGATGATGATTATGGTTATTCCTTTGTAGATCCCCTTTGCATAGTTCATATATATATATCTGTTTTTTTTTTTTTCAATATCTTTTTCGTTTTGGATTCACGTTCCTGGAGAATGTGTTGACTAGTCGCAGTCGATCAGAGTCTCTAGTTGGATCTCGTGATTCCTTTCCCCTCGTCTCCCGGTACCAACCATTATTTATATAGTTGGTAGTCACCTATGCAGATTAGGTGGATCCCACCACAACACCCCCCTCCCAAGCCTTGGAATCCTTTTGGATTTCAAACTGGCTTCTATATGGGATGATGATTATGGTTATTCCTTTGTAGATCCCCTTTGCATAGTTCATATATATATATCTGTTTTTTTTTTTCAATATCTTTTTCGTTTTGGATTCACGTTCCTGGAGAATGTGTTGACTAGTCGCAGTCGATCAGAGTCTCTAGTTGGATCTCGTGATTCCTTTCCCCTCGTCTTCCGGTATCAACCATTATTTATATAGTTGGTAGTCACCTATGCAGATTAGGTGGATCCCACCACAACACCC
The DNA here is from genome assembly GCA_964036315.1 of Acanthosepion esculentum. NCBI lineage: Eukaryota > Metazoa > Mollusca > Cephalopoda > Sepiida > Sepiidae > Acanthosepion > Acanthosepion esculentum. The sequence continues at coordinate 27,695,342 of OZ038505.1, forward strand.
CCCTCCCAAGCCTTGGAATCCTTTTGGATTTCAAACTGGCTTCTATATGGGATGATGATTATGGTTATTCCTTTGTAGATCCCCTTTGCATAGTTCATATATATATATATCTGTTTTTTTTTTTTTCAATATCTTTTTCGTTTTGGATTCACGTTCCTGGAGAATGTGTTGACTAGTCGCAGTCGATCAGAGTCTCTAGTTGGATCTCGTGATTCCTTTCCCCTCGTCTTCCGGTACCAACCATTATTTATATAGTTGGTAGTCACCTATGCAGATTAGGTGGATCCCACCACAACAAAAGGAAACAAGGACAGAAGGAAACGGCGAAGAATGGACTAAACATCAGTTGTGCGAAGACCGAAAGAAATGGTATTTAGCAAAAGGAACTCTCCAACATGCAAATTACAGAGTGGAATTACCAAAATCAAACAAGTACAATATTTTAAATAACTGTGAATTGTTTTAACAGATGACCGAAAGTGCTTCACTGAAATCCGAAAAAGCGTTGGGATTGCGAATGCTAGGAAAACTATTAAAAAAGTAAGAAAATATCTTTAGAATAAAAAAAAAAGATTACTGAAATGTTACGTTATGTCAATCATCGAATATGCCAGTGAATGCTGGACAATCTTCACAGCGATGTAGAAGTTACTACAAACTAAAATCTCGTGGCACTATAGAAGTTTGCTGCGAATACCATAGCCCAAAAAGTGAGTAACGATGACGTTTTAAAGGAAATGACATCAGGGAGACATATTTGAAACATAGTGAGGAATGTAGCCGTAGAAAAGGTAATACTCTCAGGACGGATTAAGGGCGAGAAAAACAGAGGAAAACAACGAAAAACTACCTAGCGAGTTTCAGCAAATAGATGACGTAATGAGGCTTAGGAGACATGAAAAAAAGACAAGAGCCCCAAAGGACAGAAAATTGTGGAGAGCCATTATCATTAATGTCCGGAAAGGACTCGGTACATAGAAGAAGAATTTCCTTTAAATGCCTTTATTATTATACATTTTTATGTTAGTTGTTATTTGATCAAACTACTGTTTAGACTTTATGTGTAGCAAAAAAAAAAATCTATCATTCTCTTCATATCTATCTGCTTATTTTTCTAGCAGTAATACAAATATAAAGTTTGTCATTCGTGCATCCCGACTCGAAGTTTCGTAGACGGACACGCCTACAATCACTCCGTCCACTCGTCAGCGGATATCCACAACTGTATGTTTTTTCTTTTCTCGTTTTTCTTTTATATTTTGTCAGAAAATAATTTATGCACTTTTCATCGGGACAATAGTTATTTTTTAGAAGATATAATAGCGGGAATAAATGCAGTAGAAATTGATCAACATAAAGCAAAAAAACCCTGTAAAAGGGCTCAAAAGAAGATGATATTCAGGAGCGAAGGCAGTAGCGATAACAAAGATAGTGTGAAGCCAGAACAGCTGTCAGTCAATGGGAGACCTTTATATATATATTTGGATAGATCCAGAAACAACGGGGTTAGAGTCAATGTCTTTAAAATATTTGGTTAATAAATGTTATTTCACATATATTATATGGAAAAAATAATGATGATAGGTTTGTAATCACTCTTAGAACTGCTCGTTTATTGACACTCCATGATAATTTTAACATAACACACTGTGATGCAATTACAGAGACATAGCTATAACACAAGGTTAACAAATTAAAAACTGAGAAATATTCGGTCTCATTCCAACAAGAATACGATCGCCCTCCAAAAATTGTTGAAAACTCCACAAGACTAAGTTCAATGGCGATTTTCTCGTACCAATCAACTATTCTATGAGCGTTGCTGTAATACCCATATTGATTGCAGAGTTGGTCGCTGATTACGAAACACAATGGCATGCAGTGTACAATGTACAGTGAGTTGACTGATGAATTGAGTACCACGAGAGTTGGAGTGGGGTGTGACTTGATATATGCGGGGGTCCTGTTTTTAGATCCATTTGCTGTACTGTGTTCAAATAGCGCCGAAAACTTCCGGGAAGTCACACATTTTTTATATACTCGGGGGGATGCTGGCCGAGAAAAATCTAGAGTTGTATCAATAGATTCGAATCACATCTTACCAGATTACGAAAATCCTTCCACATGCAGGGAGTAATTGTGTTTCCATTCCATGATTGCCACAGTCACACTGTCATAGCGGTATTACCATTTCTATCAATTATATCAAACATGCATCGCCCACCTCTGTTCATTTTACAACTGAAAATGAATATATATATATATATATATATATATATATATATATATATATATATATATATATATATATATATATATATTTATTTATTTATTTATTTATTATAATTTTATCATATAGACAAAACCATTTTACTCATAACAAAGATGCAACTTGGCTTCAGTGCATTTTAACTGCACATCTACGGGTGAAGGTCGAAAATGGTTATGAACGATCCTCACCTGTAGATGTGCAGTTAAATTGCACTGAAACCAAGTTGCATCTTTGTTATGAGTAAAATGGTTTTGTCTATATGATAAAATTATAATAAATAAATAATTATCGCTCTACTATCTGTATCGAGCTCTTTTTTGAATTAACGCTGCGAATGTTGGAATTTATATATTACTTTCGTTCTCATCGCATCGGATATATATATATATATATATATATATATATATATAATTTTTATTTCTAGCAATTATATCAAACATACGTCATCCATCTCTATTCATTTGACTTAAAGTGAACACACACACACGCAACCACACACACACACACACACACACACACACACACACACACACACACACACATATATATATATGTATGTGTGTGTATATCTTTTAATTCTTAAATTTATATTTTAAAATAGTCTCTTTCATTGAACAAAATCTACAGGTTACGATGGGTAAATTGTCGCCATTTTATATTTTTAATTTTGCACATGCGCGTTGTTATTTTTTTTAAAATTTTGTACCGTATAGTAGGGCACCGTCTTTGAGAAAAAAATACTATAACGCAGTTCACCAGGCCAGAAATTTAGAAACGTCATAATGTACTGCTTGTTATTCGAGTCAAAAGCTTCGAAACAAACATTCCAGACTGATTTGTTGTTAATCTGAGGACAGTGCAGAGTTTTCGAAAAGAGTTTGATGGGTCTAATGGTGATTACGAATGTGTTTAGAGTGATCAATAGTGACGGCGATATTATACCTCCATTCATCTTGCCACATGGCCTCATATTCGACACAGACGCCTACATCAAGTGCCTTGATGAGATTGTGTTTCTCTGCTTCAAGAGGCTGGCTACTGGAAGACCCTATATCTGGCAACAGGACTCTGCACCATGCCAAATAAACAGGAGAACCCAGTCATGGCTGTCGGACAGTTTCTGAGAACACACCACCCCTTAAATCCGGCCACTTAACTCCCCAGACTGCAAACCTGCTGAGTATTATGTGTGGATGCGGGTGAGGAAATGAAGGCAAACATTATTGCAGAATTCACAAACTTAAAATAAGAGGCCGTCCAGAAGAATTGTATGAGATTTCGAAGTTGTCCGGAGGCCGCGGTTGAAGCCAATGGCGATTTTATTGAAAAGATTTATTCTAGTATTTTCAAGATATTTTTGTGTAATGTTGGTAAATATATCTGTTAAAATGAGATGCCAATTTTATTTACATTTTGCGTAATTTAGACTATAATTTATCCACCGCACTCTGTATGATAGACATATTTGGACATTTTAATTGATTACACAGACATACATAATTAAGTCGACGGCATTAATTAGAGGATCTTTCTATATTTTATGCTATTGGTCATTGGCATATATACCTCAAAAGAATATTGGCAACAAGTGGAACGCCGTAAATTTACCTGGCACCGGTACCCTTTGGAAAAGTCAAAGAACAGCTCAATATATCCTTATCTATCTTTCTTCCAATCGAAACCCGTCCTGAAATCAGTGAAACATGATACATATAAAAAATTGACTTTCCTCTCTTTCCTTGTAATCATAAAAGTAAAACATTTATGTCATATATGTTTTTAAAGGATATATTCGTGACAAAGCCATTCGATAAAGAAATCAAGAAAATGTCGTATCATTTAATGTTTTAATGGTCGCATATGTCTGTGTTTGGTTTTGTTTGCCATCTGTCTATAAGAAACTTGTTGATGTCAGCAAGGATACTATTCATCCTTTATTCCGAAGTCTTTAGCATATGAACTGTTTCCAAAGGATTTCGCAATATCAAATAAAAACGGTAAACCTAAGTCAGTTACCATTAAGCACGGTTCCCGTCACAAGTGTTTGCTCCAGAGATGATAGAAGACTTTGCTGTCAGGTGGCGAGTAACATTTGCAGAATGATGTTTCCAAACTGTCAAGATGGATGTAAACAGATGTTTTGAGTGTAAGACGAGCAAGTCCGCCGTGGCTCAATCAGTGAGACAGGGTCTGACAGATTCGAAATTTAATCGATTGACCCAGATCGATGAATAGGAAAGCGTTTCGTTTTATTTTTTAGAATGTGTTTAGTGAAGAAAAGATACGCCGAATGAATAATAATCCGGAGGTAAGTATTCTTTAAGTGATAATGTAGTTATTGTCACTCCCCAGAAGAATCGGGTGTCTCACATTATAGAAATGGCAACATTTTTTCCCAAAAAGTCCATCAATCTTATAAGCATGCTTTATTATTATTATTTTTATTTTCTTTGATATCAGGCGTTTACACATTTCTTTCCGGGTCCCGCCCAGGGACCTAAGGTTAGAAATGGTATCATGATACTTTCCACTGCAAAAAAATAAAAAAAATAAAAAAATAAAATAAAAAATATTACATAGATAAAGCCTTTCGTAAAGTGTGGGCTGTACTTGTAGGAACAATTTTTTGTATCTCTTTGAGGCATGAACTTCCAGGGATCCTTTCAATCAGCCTACTGGAATCTTTTCCAACCAATCCTAGGGCTCCAACTACAACAGGGATTGTTGATGTTCCCATGTGCCACATTTTTGAGATATCTATTTCAAGGTCCTTGTATTTTGACATTTTTACGAATATCTTCAAAGATACATTGCAGTCTGCAGCGACTGCCATATCAATAAGGAGGCACTTATTTGGTTTGTGGTCTTTAATAACAATGTCTGGGCGGTTGGCTTTGATTGTTCTGTCAGTGTGTATTGTGTAGTCCCATAGAATTGTAACAGGTCCTATCTCCGTAACCGGGTCAGGGTGGTGTTCGTACCAGTTTCTTTCAGTTTCCTTCCCATAGGAGTTGCAAATTTTCCAGTGCAGATATTGGCCCACTCTGTCATGCCGGGTTTTATATTCAGTGGATGCCAATATCGTGCAACCTGATATAAGATGATCAATGGTTTCTGGATATTTATCACAGAATCTGCATCTTGGGCTAACACAGTATTTTAGTATATGTGCTTTATAATTCCTAGTAAACAAGCATTGGTCTTGTGCAGCAATGATAAAACCTTCAGTTTCACCTTTCAACCCTGCACTACGTAGCCACTGATGGGCGCCGTTTTTGTCTACGTCAGCTTATTTGGTACGGGCAGAGTATTGGCCGTGGAGCGGTTTATCTTTATTATTATTATTATTATTATTATTGTTATTATTATTTATTTATTTATTTTGATTTTTGTTGTACACACATTTCCTACTGGGTCCCAACTAGAGACCTAAGATCACAAATAGGTTCATGACATTTTCTGTTCATCATTTAAAAAAGAACAGAAGATCACACACATTTTACATAGATAAAGCTCTTTGTAATGTGTGAGCTGACATTTTTCAAGGAAATTTTTTGTAAATGAAAAACACAACGGGCAACACAGTTTTTACATGAATAATTGTTATAACTCACTCCTAGCGGTTATAATATTATGTATCGCTTAGGCACTCGCTATGACGTCTGTCAAAAATTCTCCTAATTGACCCCAACGGTCTTCTACTGACTAAATTTGAGTTCTTTATTTTTTAGCGTCTTGCCTAGTTCATTTGTGTTACTAGTAGTGTATTATGTACTCCACAACATCCCCCTTTTGAGATGTTTTCACTAGTACATTTTCAAGACTGTCTAATTCTTCATTGACTTGATCCAATGCTGCGAATGGTACACTACGTTTCAGTTCAAACTTTGGCGTGGACACTTTCTTCACTTGAAATTTTGCTTTGACTTTGGAACACCGACACAACTCATCCGACAGAACATCTGGAAAAGAGTTTTTCAATTTTTCCCTTAAATTTTCACATTGTCTTTTTAAACTCGTAGCCTGTTCACTGACATTTTTGCGATAAATATTTATAGATAAATCCCACAACTCAAATAATTCCATCCAGTCCGTACCGAATAATTTTGTAGTATTTTTAACACATATGCCTTAACTTTTACACACCTATTACGGAATGAAACGTTAAAAGCCATTTCACCAAGAAAAATAATTTCTCACCAGACACGCCACGTGCGATTTTAGAAGTTCTTTTTTCCATAGGCTTTCTGTTTCCTTTCCACGTGGCTTCGTTGTTTCTTGTGATATCACTATCAGTATCTAGTTACATTTTTACATCCACATTATTAATTATCGTATACACAAATTTACTTTAGATTTCTGTAATTATTTTTCCGTCGCAATGCTGTGTAAAGTTTTTTTCCGGTGAAAATTTTCCTTGCTTTAGTTTTCAAGTATGATTTTATATGCCTTTTTTTTCACATTTGTAGCACTTTGATTTCCTAAAGGGACATTCGTTTCCACATTTTTCTTTAGCTTGTATATATGTGCATTCTTTTTCTTCAGTTTCTTCAGTATCGCGTCTCAAATTTAGGATTCTTTGAAATTTGTCCGATATTTCTTGTAGTTTTTCATTCCGTTCAAATCTCGTTAGAATTGTCGCACGTATTTCTGCGTCTATTTCGCCATTAACATTTGAAGGAAAATTAACCATTTAAACATATCTGGAGTAAGTTCGTATAATTTAAATCTTTCACACACCTTGTTAACGATTCTAGCATATGTGACAATATAGTCGTCTTCTTTTTTTCATCAGATTCATATATTTCTAACGAATAGTAAACTTGAATAACGAAATTTTATCCCTAAAAATTTTAGTCAGAATATTTACTGTTTCTTCAAAGCAATTTCCTCTTGTTTTTATTTTTCGGTAGTAGAATAATGCAGTATTTTTCATCTTTTGCCGGTGCTATCTTTTGCAACGAAAGAATTGTTTTTATCTCATCTTCCCAGTCACTTCATTATTCTTTAAAAAATTTCACCTGTCTTCTAAAATACGACGAAAAGGTAATTCCATCATCTGAATAGTATGTGAATTCACTTATGGCATTTGCCTCCACAACGTGAATGAAAGAACTTGGGAATGTTCCCGTTTTCTTCCGTATTATTGAATTTAAATGTTGTTGTTGTTTCTGGAGTTCCAACAGCTGCTGTAGCTGCTGTTGTGGCTGTTGTTGTATTTTTACCACTTAGGTTAATAATTTTTCCATATTTTAAGTATGCCTTTTCTTTCCCTTCTCTTTTTTTCTTTTTTAGACACACCAAAGAGAAAATTAAACCAATGTGCTTCTAATCCCTCGTCGCAACTGTTATAACTCACTCGTAGCAGTTATAATAATATGTCTCTCTTAGGCACTCGCCGTGACGTTTGTTAGAAATTCTCTTGACAACCAACGGTACTCTCTTGACTCAATTTTAGTTCTTTATTTAAGGCGTCTTGTCTGGACCATTTGTATTACCGGGTGTGTCGTATTTACTCCGCAACGTAAAGAACTTCGTAAGGTGTGATCAGTACTTGAGAGAACATTTTTTGCATTTCCTTAAGGCATGGACTACCTCAGATCCACTTAATGAGTCTATCAGTTCATTTTCCAATCAAATCGAGAGCTACAACTGGAATTATTGATAGCCTCATGTATCACGGTTTTAGATTTGCACTTCAAGATGCTTGTATTTCAATAGTTCTTTGAAGATCGTCAAAGATAAGTTTGCAAGCACTAACATGTCAGTAAGAAAGAACATTCTGTTCTTGCAGTCTTTGTTCACGATGTCTGGGTGATTAGATTTGATTCTTCTGTGTCTATTGTAAAATTCCATAACATCGTTACAGGTCTCGATAACCGGGTCTAGGTAGTGTTCATACTAATTCCTTGCAGTTTCTTTCCTGTAAAATGTTGCATATTTTCCAGGGCAGATATTGGCCTACTCTTCCATACCGTGTTTATATTTAGTTGGTGCTATCATTGTATAACGTAGTACAATATAATCAATTGGATATTTATCACAGAATCTGTATTTGCTGCCAACATAATTTTTCAATATGCGTGTTTGGTAATTTCTAGTTAGTAATCATTGGTCCAGTTCAGCAAGAATGAAACCTTCAGTTTCAGCTTTTAACCCTGTACTACGTAAACACTGGTGGGCACGAAGTTTGTGTACATCAACCTGTTTGATATCAGCAGAGTATAGACCATGAAGAAGCTTATCTTCCATCATTTCTCCATATGGTACATTGCATATGTTTTTTGTTTTCTTTTCTTAGGTTCTTTGGCACTGCAGTTTTTGTATTATGGTTTATTTGCATTTCTCTTTTGAATTTGTTGGCTTCCTTTATTATTGAATAAAATTCTTATTTATTTTATGCTTTTGGAAAGAGATCATGGTCACGGTTTCTGTAGTTTCCAGGTATATTTGAAAACCGATTGTTGCGATTTTGTAAGACAGTTGTAGTTGGACTAATCCCCAGCCTACCTGAGATCTGGACACATTAAGACGATCAGCACCAGCAGTAGGATGATGCATTCTGTGGCCAAGTGAGAAGCGCTCTCGTTTTGACATCTATTTATTAATGTCTGCTATAGTTCATTAAGGATGTTGAAAGTGAATTGCGCGACAAAGACAGTCAAAATCCTTATTGGCTGATATTCAGTTTTGTGACTTCAACTCTGTAATTAACACCAGACGCACACGCTTCTAATAATTTGTTTTACTATGGCCTTCTTTTGGCTATACCGTATTACATTTCCCTCACTGTCTCCTAGTTATTTTTAAGCTTCTTCTTTATCCAGTTCCTTAATCTATTGAGAGTGTTTTTGTCGTTCTCCCTTACTTGAATGTTAATGTTTCTCGTATATCTAATCCGAAATCCAACTGATGTCGTCATCGAAACAATTTATAGTACTGAGGATACCATTAAACTCAGCATCGTCTTCAGCAAAGAGTTTGATATCCTCCGTGTAGATTAAACGCTTTCTTTATTTCTTTGTATCTATAGTTATTAATGCTTGGTTCATGCACTTGTGGAATTTGAGGAGAGACAAAACAGAAGGTGCGAAATCGGGTACTAGAAGTGGCAGTACTTTTTCCACGGCTTCATGCTATGTTTAAGGAAAGTTACTCTCACCGAGGAGACTTGGTACATTTACAAAGCATTAAAGATCCTTTATTATTATTATTATTATTATTATTATTATTATTATTATTATTATTATTATTATTATTATTATTACCTATGGTGTTGTCCTATCAGTAGAAACAAATAATTTTCACTGGCGTTCAGATGACTACAAATTTCGAAAATGCCTCTGAGTATTGTGGCACATTTGAGCATCATTTTCCTTTGAATGGCTTCAGTTTTCGCTTTGATCATTAGTCCCTGAAGCAGTTTGTCTTTGAGACGGTTATCAAGAGAATGGTAACAATTGGTGCGCCTGTCACCTGGCAATGTCGAGGTACCTATCGAGATTTTAACTTTCATTTAAATTAACTTTTCTTCTCCTCTTCTATCTCCTCCTCGTCCTCCTCCTTATTTGATTTTTGTTGTATACTCGTTTCATTCCATGAGAAATGGCATCATGACATGTTCCTCTAAAAATATATGTAAAGACAAATTAAATACATAAAAGACCTAAAGACAGACTCATTTTACATTCATAAAGACTTTCTTAATGTTTGGGGTGTCCCAGTAAGAACAACCTTTTTTATTTATTTAAGGCATGGTCTACGATGGATGACTTAAATGAGTCCATTTTATTCTAATCAGACCGAGGTCGCCAACCACAACGAGAAAAACTGATATTTTCATATGCCACATTTTTTTAGATTTCTATTCTAAGAAGATCTTCAAAGATACATTACATCTGCAGGGACAGCAATATCAGTACGAAAGCGCATTCTGTTTTTGTAGTCTTTGATCATTTTTCTCTGCGATTAGCTCTGTCTCTGTGCATTGTAAAGTCCCAGGAAATTGTTATATGTCCTATGTTTGTAAATGGGTTTGCTTCAGTTTTGTACCGATTTTCTGCAGCTTCCTTCACATTAAATGTGCATATTTTCCGGTTTCGATATTGGTCCACTTTCATGCCAAATTTTATATCCGATAAGATGCTAATACCTTGCAGCCTCATAAAATATGTTTAAGTGTTTCTCTATATTTATTACAGAATCTGCATTTTAGGTTAACACAATTATAATGTGTGCTATTATGTTTATTATTATTATTATTATTATTATTATTATTATTATTATTATTATTTCCTTTGATATCTGGCGTTTACACATTTCTTTCCGGGTCCTGCCCAGGGACCTAAGGTTAGAAATGGCATCATGACACTTTCCACTGCAAATAAAAAAAAATAAATAAAATAAAAAATAATTACATAGATAAAGCCCTTCGTAAAGTGTGGGCTGTACTTGTCAGTACAATTTTTTGTATCTCTTTGAGGCATGGACTTCCAGGGATCCCTTCAATCAGCCTACTGGAATCTTTTCCAACCAGTCCAAGGACTCCAACTACAACAGGGATTGTTGATGTTCCCATGTGCCACATTTTTGAGATTTCTATTTCTATTTCAAGGTCCTTGTATTTTGACACTTTTTCGAATATCTTCAAAGATACATTGCAGTCTGCAGGGACTGCCATATCAATAATAATAATAATAATAATAATAATAATAATAATAATAATAATAATTATTATTATTATTATTGTGTGTTATGTTTCCTACTTTGTATCCTGTAGAGCCGGGTCCAATATATGGTCCTTAGTCCCTACAGGAGAATTGGCATATAATTGATAGCAGTTTTCTTATTATATAGGAAGTTCCTAGTAGGTTCGATTTACTGGGCAACTTGTATGTTGATGTTACCTGGAACACTATTAGTAAAATTGTTCATTCCTAGTCTGACGAGGCTCAGAGCTCCGATTACTATTTGTACAGTTTCAATCTTAATTTCCCACATCCAGTTAAACATGATCTCGAGCTCCTTGGACAATATATCTATAATTTTTATGGAGGTGTTTCCCTTAGATTGTATTGTTGTGTCAATAAGCATAGATTTCTAGTGTTTTATAATGACATCAGGTCCGTTGGCTTTTAATTCCCTGTCAGTTGGAATTGTCATGTCTCAGTGGATAGCTACAACGTTATTTTGGGTGAGTGTGTCTGGTTGATGGTCATGCCATCTCTCAGTGGTTTCGATTTTGTGCTTCTTGCATATCTTCCAATGCACATATGTCGCTACATTTTTATGTTTGTGGGTATATTCATTTTTTGCCAATTTCGGACATCCTGAGATAATATGGCCGACAGTTTCTTTATGTTTTCCGCAGACCCTGCATTCCGGGTTGATTCGTTCCTTGATTGTGTCAGGGATAGGCTCTGGTTGCGAGGCTTTGGTGCTGAGCTTTAATAAATAGGTATTCTGCCTTTCAGTCCGTTGCTACTAAGTCACTGAAGTATTTTCTGTTGGTCCACATCTGCTTCTTTGGTTCTTTTTATGCATTTACCATGCAACGCCTTGTCCTCCCAGTTTTGTTGGAATTTTTTTTTTTGGCCAAGTTGTTTTGCTTTCAGCTTTACTCGTTTTACACGTTGGCATAGATGGCATTCGCTTTGGTGTCTTAATATTTGTAGAAGAGGGTCATTGGCTTTTGTGAGGTAGGCATCCAATCCGATTGTTATAGTTTTTAGAGTTAATTCAAGTTGGATTAGACCTTGACCTCCTAAAGCTCTTTGTACATACATCATATCAACATCTGATTTCAGGCGGTGGATCCTTAATTTGGTAAGCATTTTACTGGTCTTGATGTCCAATCTTTTAATATCATTCCACTTTCATTTAATAATGTTGAAGCTGTATGTTACTACGGGTACAGCTAAGGTGTTGATAACCTTCATTTTATTGGCCCCATTAAGTTATTATTATTATTATTATTATTATTGTTATTATTATTATTATAATTATTATTATTATTGTTTTGTTGTTGTTGTTGTTATTGTTGTTCCTTTGTTTCTTATTTAGCATGTATATTATATTCTGTATAAGCTTGCCTTTTCTGTGGTGTTTTGAAGCTGCGTATATGTTTGTAAAAAGAAAGGAAGAAAGAAAATAAGAAAGGACGAAAAGAAGGAAGAAAGAAAGGAAGAATGGAAGAAAGAAAGAAAGAAAAGAAAGAAAAAAGATGAAAAGAAAGAATGGAAGTAAGAAAGAAAGGAAGGAAGTAAGAGAGAAAGAAAGGAAGGAAGAAAGAGAGAAAGAAAGAAAGAAAGGTAGAGAGAAAGAAGAGAGGAAAGAAAGGAAAATATGAAGGAAGAAAGGAAAGAAGAAAGAAAAAAGAAGGAAAATGATGTTAGAGGAAGTGATAACAAATAAATAAATAATAACAATGGCTAGGCTGTCAAACGCTGGCAGATGAACCGATTATTTCATCACAATTCTTTGAAAACCAGCCACTGAATTTTTGATCACAAACAATATCCTTTTGAAATTATACAATTTACTACTGACTTTAAAAGATGTGAAAGGGTCGTCTGCTTTACGTAGGGAAACTTGATAATACGAACTTTTTATGTCTCGTTTAGCGTACAGACTATACTTCGATATTCCAGAAACCATTGTCGTAAAATCTTAGGTAGAGGATAGGCATTTTTGAAGGAAAACCGATTTATCTTTTGTGAATAATCTATGACTAATATTTCTTTTCGTTTCTGATCCTTAGCTACCGCTATTTGAACTATCCACGGAAATCTACTGGTCTCAACGATATCTGAATCCAACAGGCTTTTTTATTTCCTCCCTTATAAAAACCTCCTCTTCTCTAGATTATCTTCAGCATTTCACAGATATCGGTCAACACTCATGCGATAGATTTTCAAACAGAGGATGAGGTGAAATCAACGTTTACAACATCAATCTTGCAGAACGACAATTCTTGATTCAATGTGGAGGGCTGAAGACTAACAACTTCTTATTGTAGTATTCAATTGTTACTGAAACTGCATCACGTTTTCGTAGTTTCACAAAGAATCTACAGGATCAAGTATCGTTTTAAGGATCACATATTTATTGCAAGTTCTTCAGTATTATAAAGTTCTATTTTTTATTAAATTATTTCACCCCAAACAAGGAAATTAAGCCACTAACACGTAAGAGGCTATTTAGACTGAAAGAATCTGAGAAAAAAACTAATTAAAGAGAGAGTAGACTAAAAGAAGAGTATTCAAGGTAACAGAACCTGATCTAAATTTTGGAAGATCAAATTTGAACAAAAGAAGACGTAACAGATTTCCACAAGCGAGAAATGCAGGAGAAAAATTAATATATAACTTTTGGTTTCATCACATTTTCAATAGTAACATGACGAAACCTAGCTATCAACTGAGTATTGCGGTTAAGTTCTACGTGTCAAATAGGAAAGCATTGTTTTATAAAAAGGTTTTACAGACATATTGCTTCTAGATTGCGTTCTATGATGGAAGGTTATACTGCAGTGGACGAATGATTTAGAATTCAACAATCCAATGATATTCAGGATGCGTTTTCTCCAGGGCCACATATCTGCCGGTAAGATCAAACATTTTCCATTTTTCACATAGAATATCTGTGGATGCACAATTGTATCTCTTTTCGACCTAATCAGAACCACTCATACATATAATTAGTAATTTGTTCTTTGTCTGTAGAAAACTGATACACTAGCATTTCAAAGGTTTGGGCTGACTGTTAGGTGAATTGATTCTTTTGTTCATTTTAACCCCAAATTAAAAGTGCTTTATACTATCCCTTTCTCCATATATTTATGCCGGATGACGAGAGAGCATTTTAAGTTTAGTGATGTTTAGAAAAGGCCATCCAAAACTTCTGGGCAACGACTGGAAATATTATCTTTCAGTTCTTTAAGTTATACAGGATATATATATATATATATATTAAAAAAAATCATGTTAATTGTAACTTAAATCAGCTAATATTCCTCAAATAAAGTTTCAGAAAATTATATTTTACGTTTGGAAGATTTTTTAATGCAGAGAATTACATTGCGATTAAAGCCGACGAAGGCGCCTAAAAAGAGCGGTAATCATCTAATTTAGAATAAAATTCAATTCCAATCAAAATAATTTCTGTTTGAAATACATTATAGAGTATTTTCTTTCGGAAAGAGTAAATGTAATCATTTAGTTTTCAATTAAATCTAAAATGAATGCTTCTAGAAAGCTTTTTTTCTTTTATAAAAATTCATTTTAAAGCAAGGTATCAAAAATTAGCAGAGGTACACAGGCATATATTTTAAATTTATTTACATTCTCTTGCATATAAATATATAGAAACTAACTTGTCCACAAAGTGAAGTATCAGTTTATATAGTGATAGCACTATAGAATCGATCCCTCAGTTTATATCCACATAAGAATTTCTTGTTTGTTTATCCAATTTTGATTAGTTATGTATCCCTTTCTTCCTCCCAGTTTTGCATTAATTAGTAAGAATTGTATCAGCAAATCATTATTATCTATAAAAAAATCTTACAATCTACAAAATATTTTCTGGCATATCCTGCAAAGTGTTGATGAGACGATGAAAACGAATCACTCAAGTTAAAAGACGTTCAATCAGTTAAGATTGGAAGCCATGAAAGCCATTACTGGTGCAATGTCACGTTTTATCACCAACATTATTATTATTATTATTATTATTATTATTATTATTATTATTATTATTATTATTATTATTATTAATGTTATTATTATTAATAATATTATTATTAATATTATTATTATTAATGTTATTATTATTATTATTAATATTAATATTATTATTATTATTATTATTATTATTAATATTATTATTATTAATATTATTATTATTAATGTTATTATTATTATTAATATTATTATTAATATTATTATTATTATTATTATTAATATTAATATTATTATTATTATTATTATTAATATTATTATTATTATTAATGTTATTATTATTATTATTAATATTATTATTAATATTATTATTATTAATGTTATTATTATTATTCATATTATTAATATTATTATTATTATTATTATTATTATTATTATTATTATTATTATTATTATTATTATTATTATCAATATTGAAATTGTTCCACTATACATTTCTGAATTACTTCTTTTCTTTTTATGTGCCATGTCCTTTCAGGACGTAGGCGATCATGGCTCTCCACCTCCCTCTATCCCTTGCAGCTCTCAATAACTTCCTTCCCTCTGCTTCCTCCCCCAGCCTACCTTCTATCATCCACTTGCTTAAGCCCGCCAGATATGTCACGCGTTGTTTTCCCTTGTCTCTCTTTCCCTCTATTCGACCTGTGAGTATCAGATTCTGCAGGCCCTCCTTCCTCCTTATATGTCCCAGAAACTTCAGCTGCCTGTTACTGATGTTATGTATAAGCCTCCTCCTTGTTTGCAACCTCTCCATGACCTCATTGTTGCTCACACGCTCGGTCCATTATATCCTCAGGATCCTTCTTTAGAAACACATCTGCGTCGCCTCGAGTCTCTTCTTCATCTTTGAGGAAATCGTCCAACATTCGCTGCCGTAGATATGGATAGATGTCTGGTAACAACTCAGTATTCTTTTCTTTGTTACCAAAGGAATCCTCTTGTCTCGCACTACGCTGCTCAGCTGTTGGAATCCGTCTTTGGACATCCCATTACGTCTGCGGATATCAATGTCGCACTTACCGTCCTCTATCAAAAAGAATAAATGAAACTCTACTGTCAAGAATCATTAATGTAAATTTACTAGAAAAGTATGTTTAATCAGCTATTTCAACATAAGTATAAAAAATTAAAAAAATATGTCGTCTCGGCATTAAGTTATAAATTTATTTAATGAATAAAATTTCACATAAACTAATTTTAATTTTCTCTTAGTTTAACTAAGAGGCGAGGGAGATGTTGTTCTACAGGAGGATGCTAAGGATATCATGGACCGAGCGAATGAATAACGATGAGGTCGTAGAGAGGGTGAAAACAAGGAGGAGGCTTGTACTTAACATCAGGAAGAGGCAGCTGAAATTTTCCTCAAAAGCTTTCCTTAAAGATGAAGAAGAGACTCGAGGCGACGGAGATGTGGTTCTACAGAAGGATGCTAAGGATATCATGGACTGAGCATGTGAGCAACGATGAGGTCTTAGAAAGGATGCAATGTTCTTAAATTTTTCTAATTTTCTTTTTGAAAAAGGTCAGGAACTCTGAAACGAGATATTTACTGAAACTCTAAAAAAACATGTAAATGATTATTCGTTTTGCCAAATATATCAAATGAGTAAAAATAGATAGTGGATAAAAATCTGTTCTCTTTGCTACAGTGATGTTAATCCAAGGCATTTTTCTGGGGCTGACGGTCAGGTTTTGTATATCGGCAGCCGATTTCGTAAATCGGTAGCTGATTTCGATCTGGTCTGTCAAGTCAAAATCGTTGTCAATAGCGTATAATGGATGAAAAGATTTTCGGTTCAACTAATGAAAATTCTTTTTGTAAGTTATAACCTTGTATGTACGCGAATTAGATGATGTTCAGTTCGCGCAGAGAACAATTCATTGCAACCTTCTCCACTTACATAAAACCAGATACCAGAAAGTCTAAAGAGTGTATCTATAACAGAAATTAAAATTGAGAATGTTTTAAGACCCGCCATCTCAAAATAGTATAAACGGTATTTATTTAACTTTTCGATACATCATCAAATATTTAAAGACTATAAAACATTAATCTCTGTTATATTGAGCCAATATCTTAAATAAGCGCGAGTTGATTTTATAAAAATTAACCGTGAATGAAAGAATATATCGGAGAATTCTTTCTGGACGGAGACCAAGCGACAATACACAGAAATATCGAAAGATCTGAAATATAAAAATATCAAATGCATTCTGCACTGGCCAAATTGAATAGAAACAGAGTAGCAGGGCCAGACGTAATTGCAATAGAGATGATGGCAGCCTTAGATTGTTTCGAGTCAGAAAGATTACAGACACCAATGGACTCTACAAAAGCGGCGATATAACGGAAAACTTTTGTGTTGCTGGATTTTTGTGTTGCTATGTCAAGCGAAAGCTCGTTATCACTTCCAAAAATGTTCTTATATTCGAGACTTCATAGAGGCCGTTACTACTATTAACGCCTTCTACTAATATCCGCAGTAGTAATACTTGTTCAAGTACTAATCACCAAATAGTAAAATGATCAGAAGAGAACCGTAATCCGTATAGTGGTAGAGTAGAAAGAGGCAACGTATAGCAATAGTGGCTAGTCAAGAAGAGTGAACAGTGAATCGTATATTAGTCGGGCATAGAGGAGGAATAGTGATCTTTACGCTACTTCGTATTTATTCACTTGCTTTATTATCACGTGACCTAATTAATAATGGATTCGCCCGTGTTTCTCACTGGCGATCTAGTTTCAACCCACAATGTCAGCAACGTCATTTACTCTTATACAACAAAAACCTAAGTAGATCTTTTTTCCTTGCACTAACTAGGAAAATCAAGTGCAAACGAATGTGAACTCCATCGGACAATAAGCCTAATGAACCATATAACAAAACATCATTCGAATTCTGATTATGAGATCGTACAAGAGCATCAGGCCGGAGATCTGACAATAACACAAAGGGTTCTTTAAAAATAGCGGAAAAGAGAACGCGATATTTCTGCTCAGAATTATGTCAGAAAGCAATTAAAAAACGGAAGGATATATCCCTATGTTTTATAGATTATGCAAAAACGTTTCATAAAGAGCGTTTTAAAGAAATGTTGAAACTGCTCAGTAACCTTGATATATTCGAAAAGGATATTAGAATAACGCGGAAACTATACGCCGGCATATGGTTAGCAAATGAATTCAGAAGATATAAAAAATAGAAGGGTGTGTCAGACACGAATGTATCTTCTAGATAGAAGATACATCCGTGTCTGATATTTGACCTATAGGCGAATCTGAAAGAATTAGACGTCCTACAAGAATTCCTTATTTTCGGCCACAATCTTAACAACATAAGATATGCAGATGGCACAGTGGTGATAGCAGACAATATACAAGAACTCCAACAAAAATTATTTAACTTATTCAAAAAATTCCTGCAAAAAGACAGAATGCATAATATTTAACAAAAGGGAAATAACAATATCCTAGTTACAAATTAGAGATACCAAAATCAAACACGCACACATTTTATCTGGTAATATTTTATCAGAGAAAGGAAAATTATCTGATCCGAAAGCACATTGGGATTACCAATCATGCATTCCAAAAGCTAAACAAATTATTAGGAAATAGAAAAATTTTCTTTAGAAACAAAGAAGAGAGTACTGAACTCTTATGTAATACTAGCAGCATGGCCCGGCGTTGCCCGGGCTTGATTAAAAAATCGTACGACTCATACAGCAATCGCTATCACTTGACTTAAAATATTTTTGCCCTTCCTTGCCTTTAAAGGAGTGCCCCTTGCCGTGCTGATGTTACTACATGCCTTACTTCTTGCCCATCTCACACTGTGAATTTTTTCTAGGCTCTATACTAAACATTAAATCTGTTACGAAAAAAGAACTAAACAAAATGAACACAAAACGATCCGCTTTAAAAAAAGGACTCATAACTGGAAAAATCGAATGAAAAAAGAATGTTAACAACAAATACTTTTTCACACCCAACCCAGTTCTGCGGAATCTGAATCAACGTTGAGTTTAAGCAAGCGAATGAGCCAATTGGAGTAAAGTGCCATGCAGATTTAAATTTTTCCCACTTGTAACGAATGTAGCTATCGATTTTTTTGCATGCTAGCATGCTAGTTAACATTCGTGTCAGTCAGCTGTTGGCTCTCACGCTGGCCAATAGGATCTTCATGCACATTCGTGGCAGCCAGCTATAGGCTCTCACACTGGCCAGTAGAAAATGGCCTCAAATTACATGAAAACTGTCGTAGAAGCATGAAAATTATTTTCACTATCGATGGTCTTGGCTTTTTCTTACTAACTTGGAGCATGTGCATGTAAATGTTGGTGCAAATCCGTCGAAAATTGCGGCCGTGCATTCGTTACACACACACACACACCCACACACACACACACACATCCTGCCTTTCATAGATAGAGATCAATCTTCCTACATAGTGGGGGATGCTGGGAAATATTCACAAAGATGAAGAAGAGACTTGAATCAACAAAAATGTCGTTCTACAGAAAGTTGTTGTGGATAACATGGACCGAACATGTGAGCAACGTCGAAGTTTAAAAGAAAATGGAAACAAAAAGAAACTCATACTTAACATCAGGAAGAGACAGTTGAAATTTCTAGGATACTTTACGTGGAAGGGGCCTTGGAATAATTTGTTACTCACAAGACAGATTGAGAGCAAGAGTGTCAAAGGCAATCAACCCATAAACTACTCAGGAAGCTTTAGAAAAGAAACTAGGTTAGAAGAGATAGCAAAAAGACAAAATTTCTTAAGAGCTATGAAGGACAGGAAATTGTGGATGGTTAAAAAAGTTTAAGAGAAATAACAAAAAATATTAAAACATACGAATGACGTTGTGGAGAGCCATAATCATTTCCTCGTGAAGCGTCGCGGTACGTAGAAGTAGAATGAGCTTTAGCAATTGGATGGCGGAATAATGTTTACGAAAAATTGCAAAATTATTATTATTAAACACTACGAATGACAGAAAGTTGTGGAGGGCCATGACACCAACATCCTTAAGGGGAATGTTACCCAGACGAAGAACTATGTCTGAATTTTTTTAAAAGCAAAACATATATTTTGGAAATCATTTCTTTTACGTATGAACCATCTTTCTTTCAGGAAATCAATATTTTGCTGACCGGGTGACAAAGCAACATTGGAGATTGATTACTTTCTTTCACACAAGTTGTAAACATTCCATTAACTGGCATCAATAGTCTGAAAACCTTTCGTGATTCCTCAGGCACTACGTATCAACCATTTCCTTCGGCAAGTCATTTCATTTTTAGCGATAATTTTTCGAAAAATATATTTTCATCCGAACTAATTTCCCTTGAACTTGAAAGTTTATAAAACTGCCCGACATATGAATAAAAATATTTATTTGCACAATTACAAATAAAAATTACAATGTGGAATATTTGTTTACAGTGAAATTATAGATATTTCCTGTTTAAAAAAATGAATCATACCTCACGATCTTTATAGGTTTTTATTGAACTAGAAAACCTTTTTGGTTGATTTTTAATCTGTTGATTCTCTTTTATCATTGGAAAAATATTGAGTTATTGTTTGTTATTGAAATCTGCGAACATGAAGTCCATGTCGCCAGAAACAAATACATGATTGCACAAAGAACAGTCTGCGCCACCTAGCGTCAATAATTGGATTTTTAACTCTAAATCCCTCTATATTTCGTATTTGAATGATGATGAGAATAGATATTCTAGTTTGAGATTAAATTACCGAATGAAACCAAATTTAAAGATGTCAGACGATAGAGATGAAAAATTACAAATAGGTCACTGAAAGGTCAATTTCAAGCAATCAGTCAGGTGAAAAGCATTGAGAGTCGAATATCAAACAGAAATTTCAATCTGCTGTAGAACAATTCGTAGCAAATTGTATGAAAGACGAGGGCGATCATGGCTCTCCCCGACATCCTCTCAATGCTATCAATCTTAGTATCTGCTCTGTCATCAATTTACACAAGTACGTTATGGAGGTTTCCTCTTTCCAAATACCAAATTTGCCTTCAGTAATTCCTGTGAGTGTCAAACTTTCCAAATCCTATTTATTCACCGCGGGTCACAGAAATTTCAAAGGTAGCTTTCTGATTCTAAGCAAATGTTTCTTTTTTTTCAATTTCATTCACTTTCATTGCTTGTAAACACCTTCGCCCTTCTACCTTTCTATATATGTTATCATGACAAATGTCCTCTTGAGTATCCCCCAGTGGTGCCTCGACTACTTGAATCCAACACTGTTACTAGATTGATACATAGGTCTCACCGTTTGAACTAACTAGGTGCAACCACTATATCTACTCTATCATATATATATATATATATATATATATATATATATATATATATATATATATATATATATATGTATATATATATATATATTTATATATACATATGTTTGTGTGTGTGTTAAGATAGATACATAGATAGATACACAGATAGATAACAAGATTTAGATAAACATCACACCAGAATTCCACTCCAAGGGAATTCAAAGCACACCTACGTATTTTAGGTAATCAAAGATCTGATCTTTACTTTAGAGCCTAGAGTTAAATTGACGAGGATTATTATTTTGCCAATTTTGCCTAGTCTCACGTTTCTGAAGAACGATTAATACTATGTTTTACTATGACACCGAAATAGCTGACTGTTAACATGTGAAAATAATACCGTTTTCTCAATACTTCGGTCACTTTCTCATTGACATGACATAGTTTCCTATGTCTTTCTACAGATGTTTTTATTGCAACTGTTCTGTTTCACTAGTGCCACAAATGTATTAATTCAACTCTGTTACTAGATTGGCACGTAGGTCTCACCGTTTGAATTAGCTAGATGCAACCAACTCATATACTCTATTATATATATATATATATATATATATATATATATATATATATATATATATATATATATATATATATATATAGATAGATAGATAGATAGATTATACGACTTCGATAAACATCACACCAGAATTCCACTCCAAGGGAATTCAAACCAAACTTACGTAGTTCAGTTAATCAAAGATCTGATCATTAATTTTGAGTCTAGAATGAAATTGACGAGAATTTTCATTTTGCAAATTTCGCCGAATCTAAGGTTTCTGAAAAACGATTAATACTATGTTTTACTATGACACTGTTAACAAGTGAAAATACGACCGTTTTCTCAATACTTCGATCACTTTCTCATTGACGTGTCATGGTTTTCTCTGTCTTTCTACAGATGTTTTTATTGAAACTGGTCTGTTTCGCTAGTGCCTCAAATTTATTAATTCAAGTCTGTTACTGGATTGGCATCTAGGTCTCACCGTTTGAATTAGCTAGATGCAACCAACTCATCTACTCTAACAGTTACTTTTCTCACACTTCTAATTTCTTGTCTCCCTGCCACGTACAACCATGGAAAATGTAAATGCATCACACAATCCCCATCGTCTGTCTTCCTGAGTCCTCTTTATTGTCTTTCCATCACTCCTTTTTACGAAATTCTTCTCATTCATTCTCACTCCCTCTAACCCGCTTCCCTTATGGTTCATTATTGCTTTGCTTGAGGTGAGACGATTAAATGATTGTCAATTTTTTCTAAGTATTCTTTATTCATAGTGTTTTACAGAAATTTCCACTTTCGCTTTTCTGATTCTAAGCAAAAGCTTCTTTTTACTTTTCCGTTTCCATTCTCTTCCATTCCCTGTAACCACCTACGGCTTTATTGTCTTGCTTGGGGTGAATCGATTAAACAAAACACATAATACATGCATAAGCATTTTCCAAAGATGCTGAACGCTGGCATCGCCCCCTCCCAGACCGATAACCACCTACGTCCAAGTGGCTTTACTGTATTGCTTAGGGTGAAGCGATGAAACAAAATACATAAAGTCATATTTAATTTTGTCGAATACCTATTTTGTCATTTAAGGTTTAGATCTCATGAAATTATTGCGTCATTCAATACTCGCCCGTTCGTCTATCATTCGGGTCGTGTTCAACGTCTTCATTTTTTCATTTTTTAAATAAAGAAAGCTTCGTCTTTGCAACTCACGATATGGGGATTGCTAAGAATGTTATTCAAACATAACATCATCCTTCGACTTCCCTACGTTTGACCGGAACTCCATTGACAATCCCGTTTCACACTGTTCGGTCCTGCATTGCTGTAGTAAGATCCCCAATGTCCAATCCTGTGTTCCGATCTATCGTGTCTGGGAAAGTCAATTTTCAAGAGAAGACACTTCCAGAATGATGCCATTGGAGTAAGGATGAGAAGATTTCCGTGTCCGCTCGCTGGCAGTGGCTGGCAAGCTGCAATCTTTTTTGTTTGAGCTTAACAGAGATTGATCTCCGTTCTCAGTAAATTGTGTAAGTAAAATTCAATTGTGTTAAAATTTGTAATAAAAAGCTTCCTCATTGTTACCCACGATAAGGAGATTATTAAGAATTATCTTAAAACCTTCATTCCGTCCCAGAAAAAATTTTATGCGGCCAAATATAGTTTTTTCATATACAAATATTCAGAAGATATATTGACCATACATTTTCTGAATACCTTAGCTTGAGTATAAGAGAGATTGATCTCAGTACCCTCTGAATTGTATTAAGCGTCGAATGGGATACCCAACTGATGTACTCGATTTTTCTAAACAGATTTGTATATGTTCCATCCAGTCGTCTTTCAAGACGGACAGATAATATCCAAGTTTCTGATGCATACAGTTCAATTTCGGAATTTTAAGGAGCATGGAATGTTATAGCCCCAAATTATTTGAAATTTGTTACACGCGTCCCGTGCAAGAGCTTTGCGGATGTTGAAGTCTTTTTGGAAATCTATTATGTGAGATCCAAGATATTTGAACTCAACCTCAACTCTTTAAAAACCAATATGCCGTCCCAGACAAATATCTCTGAGGCAAATATATTTGAAGATATATTGCCCATACTGTTCCTGAGTACATAGCCTTGACACAAACTTAATAATTAATAATACATGTTTTAAGATATTAATATGTTTAAACCTATAGGTATATGTCTTGGAAAATAAGGAAACACACACAATATAAACAAAAGAGACGTAAACATATTCAAAATAATTGAATTATTGACGATAGATCTCCTAATACGGGGTATATTCAATACATAAGTTGAATTTTTCGGTATAAGGACTTCTAATACAGATAGAAGCTTACGCTTTTTTGACTTTTTTTGGTTTACTTCTTTTTCACATGGATTTAATTTGTTGGTGATACCGAATGTCTGGCATGCAAATAATTGCAAGGTGAATGTCTGTTAAACGGCTCAAACGATCTTCAGAGTTTATATCGCTAGTACTTGGACGGGTTATATATATATATATATATATATATATATATATATATATATATATACACGAGGGATATTCGATAATAAGTTGAATTTTTCGGTATAAGGACTTCTAATACAGATAGAAGCTTACTCTTTTTTATTTTTTTTGTTTTACTTTTTTTCACATGGATTTAATTTCTTTTGCAGATTAATAAAAAACATTTAGAGTTTTGGCGATTAACAAAGATGGTCGACCAAAAAGCATGCCCCAGGATTGAACAGCGGTCAGTTATCAAGTTTTTGGTTGCTGAAGGGTACAAACTAGTTGAAATTCATAGGAAAATGTCAACTGTGTACGGTGCCACATGTTTCAGCCAAACAAATGTCTACAAGTGGGCTAAATTGTTTAAAGAAGGACGGAGCAGTGTTGAGGATGAAGACAGGCCTGGGAGGCCAACAGAAGTGAGGTCTCCTGAGGTGATCGAATCAGTCAATGACCTCATTCAGTCTGACAGAAGGGTGACAGTGGATGGCATTGCAAGGACTTTGAGCTTATCTGTTGGAACAAACGCAGGGGTCATCAGTCAGAAGGAGTCATCTTGCATCATGACAACGTAAGGCCTCCCACAGCAGCCTAAACGGTGGAGACCATCAACGAGCTGGGTTGGGAACTGCTCCCTCATCCCCCTTACAGCCCTTGAAAGCGTTCACGAGAGGCACGAAGTTTAAAAGTGACGATGAAGTCGAAAGTGTTGTGAGCGACTGGCTGAAACATCAGTCCAAAGATTTTTACGCTGAGGGAATACGGAAGCTTGTGCACAGATGGGAAAAGTGTGTGACAGTGCTGGGAGACTACGTTGAAAGATTATTTATTGAATGACCCTCGTATTTGATGATGCACGGGAATTAGGTCTCTAGGAAGAATTACTGATAAACATATTTTAGATTTATCTCAACCATTCATAGGCATTTTCCAAAGATACTTCACCCTGGGATCGCCCCCACCAGGCCGATAACTTCAAGGATTCATCTTACTGACACATCGGCCATGGTGAGATTCGAACCCGTGTCTTATGGCAAGAGAGTCCACTTATCCACGGAAAAATAAGAATACGAAATAACTGAATTGTTAAAAGCTCTGATGTTTGATGGTGCACATTTGATTGGCTCTCGAGGCAGTATCACTGAATAAACACATTTTCGATTTGTCTCAGCTATTCTTCCGTTGTTCAGCCTGTTTTCTATTTGCTCGTTTATATAAATAAATGGGTAGATGAATGTCGTCTTTATGGAGAATGAGGATTTATTTTATTTTATATCTTTCTATATTTTTGGTATACGTATAGATAGAAATACACTAATATATATCATTAAATATGAATGTAACTGGGATATATTGATAGATAAGAACAGGGACATATTGATAGATATATGCAGACTAAGATAGATAGATAGCGTGGGGAAAATACGTATTTCATCCCCTGTTTGGCACCTTACAAAAATAAGAATGGTCTATAATTTTCAGGTTAGGTGCGTCTTGTAAGTATAGAATATAAAACAATCTAGAAAATCATATATTAATTTTTGAACATTTGCTTCTTTGTTATTGGAAAAAAATAAGTATTTCACCCCATAGCAAAACATAACTCAGTATTTGGTGAAGAAACCCTTGTTGGGAAGCCAGGCAGCCAGATATTTCCTGTAGTTGGCTACCAAGTTTTTACAGATCCCAGAGTGTATTTTGACCAACTACTCTTTGCACATCCTCTCCAAATCTAAGGTTTGTAGGTAGTTGTTGGGCAACTCGAAGCTTCAGCTCCCTACACAGATTATCTAAAGATAGATAGATAGATAGATAGATAGATAGATATGAAGTGACTGAGACAGACAGACAGACAGACATGAAGTGACTGAGACAAACAGACAGACAGACAGACAGACAGACAGATAGATAGATAGATAGACAGACATACCTGAAGTGACTGAGATAGATAGATAGATAGATAGATAGATAGACATACATACATACAGAGAGACAGACAGACATGAAGTGACTGAGATAGATATATAGAGAGATAGACAGATAGACATGAAGTGACTGAGATAGATAGATAGGAACAGACTGAGATAGATAGATAGATAGATAGACAGACAGACAGACATGAAGTGACTGAGACAGACAGACAGACAGACAGACAGGTAGATAGATAGATAGATAGATAGATAGATAGACAGACATGAAGTGACTGAGATAGATAGATAGATAGGCAGACAGACAGACATGAAGTGACTGAGATAGATATAGAGAGAGATAGACAGATAGACAGATAGACAGATAGACATGACGTGACTGAGATAGATAGATATGAACAGACTGAGATAGATAGATATGAACAGACTGAGATAGATATATATGAACAGACTGAGATAGATAGACAGACAGACAGACAGGAAGTGACTGAGACAGACAGACAGGCAGATAGACAGATAGATAGATAGACAGACAGACAGACAGACAGACATGAAGTGACTGAGATAGATAGATAGATAGATAGGTAGGTAGATAGATAGATAGATAGATAGATAGATCGATAGATAGATAGACAGACAGACATGAAGTGACTGAGATAGATATAGAGAGAGATAGACAGATAGACAGATAGACATGAAGTGACTATATGAACAGACTGAGATAGATAGATAGATAGCTAGATAGATACATACATAGATAGATAGATACATAGATACATAGATATGAACAGACTGAGATATATTGATGGAATGGGATAGATCGATATAAACAGAGTAAACACCTCGACGCGGAGAACTGGTTAGCAAACTTATCTCGCTAGAACAATTACGTCTGAGTAGTGTGTTCGATCCTCACTGACTGACGCATCTTAGAAAATCGCTATGGATTTGAACAGACTGAGTTGTGTTGATATAAACAGAATGTGATAGATTGATATATATGAAAAGACTGAGATATGTTGATAGATATGAGCGTACTGATAAGAACAGACTGAGATAGATCAATATAAACAGACCGAAAGATTAATAAGTATTAACAGATTGATTTAGCTAATAAATAGTTTCGAGAAATCCTTTTAAAATATGAGCTTTATTCAATTTCCATATACTTAGCTAGAGTGAATTGTTTTCACTTGATTCCCTCGAAGACGAAATATTATAGACTAAAGAAAAGATTCAGTGCTATTGCTTCTGATTGAATAGATTAAGATTGCATCAGGTGGTCGCTAGGCTTGTCAAGAAGGCTTGACAATTTGAAAACTTCCTATTAGCGCCATATTGACAAAAGACGAAGAAACATGCGCAAGTTAAAATATTGATAATCTTCGAAAGATAAAAAAAAGGAAAATTCTACTCACGGTTTCCCTGTATTTTATTGTCATCAAACTTTTGTAGAACATCATCTCCGTTGCCTCAAGTCGTCTATTCATCCGTGAGCAAATTATCCTGTTATATAGAAAGAATTACAGGGTGTGATGTGTAAATTGTCGCCATTATATATTTTTTTAAATTTCGAGCATGCGCGTTGTTTGTTTTTGATTTTGTCGGATGCACAGAACAATAGGGTTAGATGGGCACCTTCTGTGACAAACAAATCACCATGATGCAATTCATTCCACCAGAAATTTGGAAACGGCATGATCTACTGCTTGACATTCGTGCTAAAATCTCCGATATGAACATTTTCAGAGGACAGTGAAAAGAATTCGGAAAGAGAGGCTTGTGTTTAATAGTGATTTTAAGGAATAAATCTACTCTTTAGTATTTCAAGATTTTTTTTGAGCAGTTTTGGTAAATATATCTGCTAAAATGAGATGTCAGTAATAGTTTCATTTTGCCTCATACAGACGACAATTTATCCATCGCATCTTTTATATGACATATGTGAATTTTTCTAAATTTGTTTGCTACGAAATTTTTCTGTCTTTTTTTAATATTTTGTTCTTTCGCTAATCGAATGGCCAATTATAATTCTGTGACACATTATCTATCGTCTATCAAAACAATTCACAGATATCTATCTATATTTCTGAGATGAGGTATTATGTACATTATTTACATTATTCGGACTATTGTCCCCATCTTTGTCACCGTATTTATTACAACATTTCGGCCTTTCAGTATCTTTCTATATTTCTGAGATGAGGTATTATGCAAACTATTTACATTATTCGGACAATTGTCCTCATCTTTTCACCATATTTATTACAACATTTCGGCCTTTCAGTATCTGTCTATATCTCTGAGATGAGGTATTATGCACATTATTTACATTATTCGGACGATTGTCCTCATCTTCGTCGCCATATTTATTACAACATTTCGGCCTTTCAGTATCTGTCTATATTTCTGAGATGAGGTATTATGCACACTATTTACATTATTCGGACTATTGTCCTCATCTTTGTCGCCATATTTAAAGTTTCGGCCGTTGTACGCTCGAGCCTTCTTCAGGTGGTTGGAATGTTGAACTGAACCGTTTATTTCGCTCACTGGGGTAGACTGATCTAGTTCCACGTGCCATGTTTTAATGGATGTCAATTATCAGTTATCTCCTGTTAATTCCCCTCTCCAATTTCTCAACTACCTTAATTGGGTTATTGAACTCACACTCTTTCGGTCCTGTCACTGAATCTAACCAACGCCTTTATCCACTGTGCCATATGTCCTTGAGAACAGTCTATCCCAGTGAGCGAAATAAGGTGTTCAGTTCGACATTCCAACGACCTGAAGAACGCCGGAGCGTAAATGGCCGAAACGTTGTAAGAAATATGGCGACAAAGATTAAGACAATAGTCTGAATAATATAAATAGTGTACAACTCACAGATAGTTAAACTTCTAGACTTGCTTCAACTGAACATCTTCAATTTTTATCTTGCATCTAGGTCAGCTTGCTAATCTACATACATTCGGTTCGTCCTTTCTTCTCTCTTTTTTTTTACTCCAATATCTAGAAGTATCTGCATTTTTCTGTGTCTCTCATCAGTTCCATGTCATCTACATAGTTTATATTTTTATGGATTCGTAAGAAACCATGCTACAACTTCGAGTCGTCTGTAATTCCCTCGCTGGATAGGCTAAATAAATTCGGTAAGAAGATGAATCCATCTTGTAAGAACATGCTTACCTTTCACGCTGTAAAGAAGTGATTAGCAGCTTAACCATATTTGCAGTGGATATCAATGTCTATCCTTAATGTATATTCTGGATAATCCTCTAAGAGAATTGACTTGAGGTAACGAAAATCTGGTTCTACAGAAGGATGGACTAGAGATATGAGTGACGAATAAGGAAAATAGAAAGAATACGGACATGTATCCATCACATCAGAAAGTGACAGATGAAATATTCAAGGCTCATAATTAAGAAAGAAGGATTGTAAAGTTTATCACACAGAAGACGCACTGAAGGGACAGAGGAAATCCCCGAATAATTCTCCTAACCAGCTCATGGTTGGTAGAACGCAGAGTATGACGGAAAACCAAAAGATAGAGTAATTTGTGGAGAGCCATGATCTCCCACGTCCAGAAGGGACACGGAACATACAACAATATGTTATTCAGTTGAATTTCATTGTTAATTTACAGTCATGAAATACACTAATCCCTCTCTTATCTGCGCTGATATGTCCCAAGTCTACATGTGAATTCCTGACGAAATATTCACTATACCCGACTTAAATATACTAGACTAACCGAGATACGCGGCATACCCCGAATGTACATGACTGCAATTTTATAACCACACCCTCTGCATCCCCGTACCTTAGAAATGTCTCCTGCGTCACCGCTTCCATGCATCATCCGTTGGTATACTAAGCTACTACCCGATTTTTTTTCACAGATTTTTGCAGTTTTTTTATGTGAAGCCAATGTCACAGGAAAACTATCAAGCACTCTACATGAACCTCGTAACATGAACTTTTTTCTGCCTTAAGTGCAAAGAACATCAGCTCATGCAGTTAAAATTTTGTTCGCTTGTTACTATGCCTTGTTTCTTGCAAAAAGTCGTAAAACACCTTTAGTTTTATCGGTGTTTCTACCAGACCCAACCTGATAAATTCGCGACATGTGTGTACAATCTTATCGAAATCGATCGAGAAATGTGGACGTTCATATATAGCACACGCACACATACACACAGAGAGAGAGAGAGAGAGAGAGAGAGAGAGAGAGAGAGAGAGAGAGAGAGAGAGAGAGAGAGAGAGATAGACAGACAGACAGACAAACATTCTGTTTTTAGATATAGATATGTTTTATAGATATAGATATACTAAATATTATCAGTACACAATACTGACTAAATAAACAATATTTCCACAATAGAATCATACAAATAATATTTTTAAATAGATGAATCAGTCAGAGAATATGATTATAAAGTATAACTAATAATAAAACAAAACAATTTGTTATATAAGAATCAAATCTCGCTGCCAACACTTGAGTTTGAAAATAGATCGCCAGTGAACAAACACAGACGATCCCATTATTGAAGTAAGTGGACCACCTGACCATAGAGGAAACGCATATAGGGAGGTAGCGCGTGCCTAATTGATCGCTTTTTCTAATCTATCCTCTATACTATACGGATCTACACTTCTACTCTATCCTCTATTACTATAGGAATCCCTATTCTCGACTCTATTCACTATACGGTTTCTCTATTCGGATCACTATACGGATTACTGTTCAAGCGAGTATTATCAAGTAAGTGCTACTAGTGCGAGTGACATTTGAAGGTGTCTGGCAGCAGTATTGTTCAACGGCGTTACTATAGTTGTATCTGCGATTACAAAGTCTCTACTACAACGAGCATTACGGAAGTGACAACGAGTATTCATTGACATTACACAGGCGATCCCATTATTGAATTAAGTGGATCACGTGACCATAGAGAAAATGCATATACAGGAAGTCACGTGACGTCTAGATTGATTGTTATTTCTACTCTATCTTCTGTTACTATACGGTTCGTTTTTTCTCCTCACTTCTCTTCTCTATACGGATCACTATTCGATGGTTACTATTCGAGCGAGTATTATCGAGCAAGTACTATTAGTGCGAGTGTTATTCGAAGGCGTCTGGCACCAGTATTGTTCAACGGCGTTACTATAGTTGTATCTGCGATTACAAAGTCTCTACTACAACGAGCATTACGAAAGTGACAACGAGTGTTCGTTGACATCACAAAACATTTATAGCGATATCCCTAGATATATGATTTGTGATAGGTTAATTCTTACCATAGATCTTAGCAACATCAGTATACATTTATTTTCTTCATTTTTTTTAATTTAAAGAAATTCATGGACACTTTTCAGTATGTCCGAAATGTCATCATCGGAAACGTTGTGGTTGGACATTATTATCTGTCTATATTTCTGGGATGAGGTATTATGTACATTATTTACATTATTCGGACTGTTGTCTTCATCTTTGTCGCCATATTTATTACAACGTTTCGGATGTTTTACTCTCCGGCCTTCTTCAGGTCGTTGGAATGTCGAACTGAACCCTTTATTTCAAGCATAGAAATAAATACGATATGGGAACCAGTAATAAGAAGGGCCAGAGAAAAGCTATAATAAAACAAAAATTGCAATATGATCTCGGTAGAAACATGCAATGATGACAGCAAAAATTGCAATATGAGCACTGGTAAAAATGGTTGCTGAAGACATTAGGTTTTTAATACCAAGAAATTCATACACAGATATCCTTAAGGACACATGGCACAGTGGATAAAGCCGTTAGTTAGTTAGATCCAGTGACAGGACCCAAAGAGTTCAATACCCGGTTATGGCAGTGGAG
Organism: Acanthosepion esculentum; assembly: GCA_964036315.1. Classification (NCBI taxonomy): domain Eukaryota; kingdom Metazoa; phylum Mollusca; class Cephalopoda; order Sepiida; family Sepiidae; genus Acanthosepion; species Acanthosepion esculentum. Next base: position 27,727,554 of record OZ038505.1, read on the forward strand.
AACATTAAGAGGGACATTAACAGAAGATAATTGAAAGCCGTTATACATGGCATGTCGAACTAGGACAGTCTACCGCAGTGAGCGAAATAAAGAGTTCAGTTCGTCATTCCAACCACCTGAAGAAGGCCGGATCGTACAACGGCCGAAACGTAATAAATATGACGACAAAGATAAGGACAATAGTCCGACAAATGTAAATAATGGACATTATTATTAAGTAAACTATTTGATTTTTTCTGGGGACGAAAGTGAACTGAAATTGGTGTAAACGAGACCAGGTAGAAGTGTGTTGTTAAATTTTTCTATTTTGAGCTGATAAAACATGTACAAATCATGTAAGTCAATATTTCTTGTTATTATTGCTACTAGTATTCAAAGCAGACAGTCAGCCAGTTATGTGCCATGAGTGATACACGATTCGTCGATCATGTATCTGGCGAGGCAGATTTTTTTTCCCGCAGTAGATTGCCATTTCTTTTCGCGGTTTACCAGTTGCCATCCAAATAAGTAAATATTACACAGGGGAATTTTTAAAAGTAAGGTGAACAAGGCCCGTGGTTCACCCGAGGTAGAGGATTACCTTAAGAGGTAGTTTATATGGATAGGAAGGGAAGGTAACTGTTGACTATTCGGGGAAAAATCTTTTGGGGAGTCAGTTCGACAAGGGAGTGATTCTCGGGAAGAAAAGGAGGGAATGTGGGTGGTTGGCTAGAATGCAACTGGCATGGCGGGTCTTAGCCAATGTATATGTCAATCAGTTATGTGCCATGCGTGATACACGTTTCGGCGATCATGTATCTTTTCGTTACATGACTGTCGAGACAGATATTTTCCCTCAGTAGGTTGCCATTTCTTTCTGCAGTAGACCAATTGTCATCCAAGGCTCTAGAACCCGGTCTGTCGTGCTATTTAACCATACCTGGGGAGAGAAGGGGATCTATACTTTTACGAAGGGTATTAGCACTTAATGAATTCGATTGGAATTCGAACTCGGCTCTCCGATTCCGCAATCCGTGCCTCTATCCTAAGCAGACATCATTGATTAAAATAGCATTTTACTTTTTAATCTCTTGAAGATTGTCATATACTTTCATCTTGCACATGTTCCAATGTCTTTCCTTCTTTATTCGGCTTTTGTCAATTTGGTACTTATAGTGAATTGTCAACGAGTACAGGAATCTTGACAAGCCTAGCGACCACCTGATACAATCTTAATCGATTCAATCAAAAGCAATAACATGGGTAACGTTCATTATTCTGTAATATTTCTTATTTGAGAGAATAAATGGAAAACAATGTTTTCTACCTAAATATGTGTGAAATTGAATAAAGCTGAATATTTAAAAAAAAAGATTTCTCGAATGTATTTATTAGCTAAATTAATCTGTTCATATTTATCATTGTACTCATGCCAATCTATCTGTTTGTTCATACCAGCTAATAACTGTACTTTCATATCTATCAACATATATCAGTCTGTTCCTACATATCAATCTCTCGAATTCTGTTTATATCAACCTAACTCAGTCTTTTCATAGTAATCTATCTTTTAGCGTAAGTTAGACGTGGAACAAGGCCAAAAGATTCAGGCGCTCAGTGAGAATCGAACTCACTACTCAATCACAACTGATCGAGCGCGACAAGCTTGCTAAGCATTAAACCACGTCGAGGTGACAACTCTGATCATATCTTTCTATCTGTCTATCTCAGTCTGTTAATATGTATCTGTATATATATATAAATATATATATATATATGTTGCCTGACGATTGAACTAGCATGAAACAGACTGTCGCCTCTAAGTGCTGACTTCCATGTCCACTTTTATATTTAAACACGCTCTATCTCTGATATTGAGCACTTTATCCCATAAATATAGCACACTTTAAGACTATATTTCTTTATATATATATATATATATATATATATATATATATATATATATATATATATATATATATATATAAAATCTGTTCATATCTATCTATCACAGTCTACTCATACCTATCTATCTATCTCCAATGGGGAAAATACGTACTTCATCCCCTGCTGAGATAGACTATAAAAATTCTTGAAAATCACATTATACTAATTTGTGAGTATTTATTTCTTTTTATTGAAAAATAAATATTTCACCCTCTATCAACCGGCAATGGTTCAGGCCCCACAGGCCAGTTATGTGACCAGGAGGCATATAGACGAGTCCTATTACTCAATTATTACTCCTAATCAAGTAGTCATTACCTGTATAACAGACACTAGTTCACGATATCCTTCAGTGAATCAGAATCTAATCTCTCCACAATGGGCAAGACAAAAGAATTGTCTAAGAACATCCGGGACAAAATTTTATACCCGTACAAGACTGGAATGAGCTACAAAACGCTTGGCAATCAGGTAGTTGAGAAGGAGTCAACTGTTCGTGCGATAATAAAAAAAAATGGAAGAAACACCAATTGACTATCAATGTCCCTCAGTCTGGATCTCTATGCAAGATCTCTCAACGTGGAGTGAACCTGATGATGAGAATGGTGAGGAAAGAACCCAGAACTACGGGGCTTGTTGATGATTTCAAGGCAGATAGGAACCAAATCACCAAGATGACCATTAGTAACACACTACGTTCTAGTGGAGTGAAACCATGTAGTGCCCGCAAGGTCCCTCTACTCAAGAAAGATCATGTACAGGCCACTCAGAAGTTTACAAATGAGAATTTGGATGATTCAGAGGAGGGTTGGGAGAAAGTGCTGTCGTCAGACAAGTTTAAAATTGAGCTTTTTGGCATCAACGCGACACGTCGTGTTTGGAATAAAAGAAAAGCTGATTTGGACCCCAAGAACACAATCTCAACCATTAATCATGGTGGTGGAAACTTTATACTTTGTGGCTGTTTCTCTGCTAAGGGGGCATGATAGCTACACCGGGTCGAGGAAAAGACGGATGGAACTAAGTTCAGGGAAATCTTGAGTGAAACCTCCTTGCTTCATGCAGGACACTGAAGATGGGTTGTGCATGGTTGTTCCAGCATGACAATGGCCGAAAGCATACGGCTAAGTCAACAAAGGAGTGACTCAAGAAGAAGCACATTAAGGTAATAGAGTGGCCTAATCAGTCTCCGGACCATAATACTTTAGAGAATCTGTGGAGGGAGCTTAAGCTTCAAGTTGTCCAACAACAACCTACAAACCTTACAGATTTGGAGAGGATCTGCAAAGAGGAGTGCGCCAAAATCCACCCAGGGATCTGTAAAAACTTTGTAACCAACTACAAGAAACGTCTGGCTGCTGTGCTTGCTAACAAGGGTTTCTTCACCAAATACTGAGTTATGTTTTGCTATGGCGTGAAATACTTATTTTTTTAATACAAAAGAAATAAATGTTTAAAAATTAATATATAATTTTCTAGATTGTTTTATATTCTATACTTTCAAGACGGACCTAGCCTGAAAATTATAGACCATTCCTATTTCTGTAAAGTGCCAAACTCAGAAAATCAATAATGGATCAAATACTTATTTTCCCCACGCTATCTATCTATCTATCTATCTATCTATCTATCTATCTATCTATCTATCTATTTATCTATCTATCTATCTATCTATCTATCTATCGCAGTCTGCATATATCTTTCAATATGCCCCTGTTCATATCTATCAATATATATAAGTTACAATCATATTTATCAATATATATCAATGTCTTAATATACTCCCTCTGTTCCGAAAAAGTTGTTCCATAGCCGGAAATCTCATGTGGAATATACTGATACTTAGTCGAATTGTTTGCCGTTTACATTAACAGATTAGCATTGATGTTCCTCAAGTATTTATATTAGCTTATTCTGGTAGAATAATTTGAAGCGCAACTTATATCACTTTTTCACCACATTGAAATTGTATTTTTTCAGACCACCCGCTGGCAAGAGATTATGATGGGAGAAGAGAAGCCAATTGGCAGAAATACTAAACGAAATTTCAAGAAGCACGAATTGACAAATAATGAACGTAGTGTTGTGTTACAAGCACTGCTGGAAAGATCCACAGATTGTGTCCTGAAGCGTGGTGCAATAAAACAGGTTGCAGATGAATTAAACGTAATTGCCGAACGTCTGGGTTTGCAAATTGAATTAGTTTGCCAGCCTCCAAATAGTCCTGATCTTAATGTCCTTGATCTGGGTTATTTTAATGCAATTCAATCAATTCAGCACCAGCAAGCTCCAAATAATGTTGACCAGCTCATTGAAGCAGTGGAAGAAAAATTCAATAAACTTCAGAAGTCGAAGCTTAACAATACTTTCCTAAGTTTGCAGTTAGCAATGGAACAAGTTATTTTAGTTGACGGCGATAACAACTATAAACTCCGGCACCTGTCTAAAGAGAAGCTTGAAAGAGAAGGAAAACTTGAAGTATCCATTTCTATTCCTGACGAGTTGCAACAAAAACTGCTTTTGTTAAAGTAAACCTTCCCCAGTTATTTTTGTTATTAATGTAACTGTTTATGTATATCAGTTTCGATATTTTTCACACTTATTTATATGACAATTCACTAATATTACTCATTTACTGCTGAGTATGGGAATAAATGATATTTTTTGTTTTTTTGGTGTTTTATCTACTGGAACAATTATTTTGGAACAACATGTAAATCATTTTGGTACAACTATTTCGGAACGGAGGGAGTATATCAATATACCAAAAATATAGATAGATATAAAATACCCCCCACTTCTCCATAAAGACAACATTCATCTAACCATTTATTTATATAAACGATCAGAGAGAAAAAAGGCCAAAAAAACGAAAGAATAGCTGAGACAAATATAAAATCAGTTCATTTAGTAGTTCTTCTCAGAGAGTTAATCCCTGTGCATCATAAAAAATTAAAGTTTTAACAATTCAATTATTTCAGTTATTTCGTACTCTTATTTTTCCAGAGACAAGTGTTCAGAATGTTCTCTTTCTCGCCATTAGACACGGGTTCGAATCTCACCAAAGTCAGTTCGTCAGTAAGATGAATTCTTGAAGTTATTGGTCTGGGGGAGGTGATCCGAGCGTTCAGCATCTTTGGAAAATGCTTATGCATGTATTATGTGTTTTGTTTAATCGATTCACCCCAAGCAAGCCAATAAAGCCGTAGGTGGTTACAGGGAATGGAAGAGAATGGAAACTGAAAAGTAAAAAGAAGCTTTTGCTTAGAATCAGAAAAGCGAAAGTGGAAATTTCTGTAAAACACTATGAATAAAGAATACTTGGAAAAATTGACAATCATTTAATCGTCTCACCTCAAGCAAAGCAATAATAAAACATGAGGGAAGCGGGTTAGAGGGAGTGAGAGTGAATGAGAGGAATTTAGTAAAAAAGAGGTGGGGAAAAGACAATAAAGGAATAGGACCCAAGAAGACAGAAGATGGAGATTGCGCGATGCATTTAATTTTGTCAAGATTGTACGTGACAGGGAAACAAGAAAATAGATGTGAGGGAAAGGAAACTGCTAGAGTAAATGTGGTGGTTGCGTCTAGCTAATTCAGACTGTGAGACTGAGATGACAATCTAGTAACAGACTTGTATTTATGTAGCCTAGCCATCAGTGAAACAGAAAAGATGCAATAAAAAATATCTGTTGAAACACAGAGTGAAGCCATATTACGTCAATGAGAAATTGGCCGAAGTGCTGAGAAAACGGTCCTGTATTCACTTGTTGACAGTAAGCTATTTCGGTGTCATAGTAAATGTAGTGTCAATCGTTTTTCAGAAACCTTAGACTCGGCAAAATTGGCAAAATAATAATTCTCGTCAATTTAATTCTAGACCCTAATGCACTGCTCAGATCTTTGATTAACTGAAGTAAGTAGGTGTAATTTAAATCCCCTTAGAGTGGAATTCTTGTGTGATGTAACGTCTTTGTCTAAGTCTTGTTATCTATCTATCTATCTATCTATCTACATATATATATATATATATATATATATATATATATATATATATATATATATATGTAGGTTCCAAAATTCGCTTGAAGATGAACGAGAACTAATGCTTTTAATTTAATTATATAAATAAATTTGAAGTTTTTAGCTTCAGTTTTTGAAACATGGTTATTACTGTGTCGCGAAAAAAACATATTTTAAATCAGTTAATTTATAATATCCATCTATCTATCTATATATCTATATATATATATATATATATATATATCTATATATATATATATATATATATATATATATATATATATTTATATATATATATATATATATATATAATTATGTGAATTCCGTTAATGCGTCTGCCTCACTCTAGAAAATAGCCATATATTGAACGATCGAAATCAAATTTTGGTTAGAATTGCAAACAGGTAAAGGGGTCAAATGTTTTTCTAAGCACAGTACAATAATTTTTTATTAATTTTTGGGAATAAATTAATAGTTTTATTATTTAACATACAAAATACTCCCACTATTTCAAAATCAATTTAATGTTTAAAGTAACAAACATTTATTTAATGAAAATGCAATATTGTTTTATCTTTTCTTCAAGTTTTATATACAAGAATGAAATATCCAGTTTGCCCTGTGTTTGCGAGAACTATAAACTTTTCTTTAACTTGGAAATTAGCTCCAGAAACAAATATTTACACAGACCAGTTGTATGTTGCATGCTCAAGAGTAAGAAAACCTAAGAATCTATTCTTCGATGTTAAAAATGGGGGAAAAACAATTTTTGCTAAAAAATATTGTTTACCATGAGGTCCTATGAAATAAATTAAACTAAATAAATTATTAAATAGGGTTTTTGTCTAAGTATTTTGTCAAAAACATCAGCTTATTCAAATATTATCAAAATTGAACAAAACGTAGAGTTTGTAAATCTCGACAAAATATGTTAGTGATATGTTCAATAATCCTAATTACTTTGGGGATTTGCAAAAATTCTAATGCACGAAAAATGAGCGAAAACGAGGAAAGCATGCTCGTGGCAGTTGAGAATCAAGAGCTCGGATGCGCGCCCGAGAGCCGTTCTTTTACAGATTACTTGGCTTTCAGAGATTACCTGACTATTTCCTCTGTAGAGAGACAAACCATGAACATGGAGATTTATGGTAGCTAGCTGACCTGTGGAACCGACTCTTAATTGCTGGTGTTCCCAGGTCGACCCTGGCCCGGGGAGGGAGCACTTGTTAGGGTCACATCTTTGGGCAAATAGTTAACCCCCCCAAACCAAGGTCAAAACACTATGAATGTGTAAATATAGCGTTTTAGTCCCAGAAAGACATTTTTGTAAACAATTATTACCAGCAATAAACTTTTGAAGAAAAAATATATTACCAGTAATACATTTTACCAGCAAAACATGTCTGTGAAAAATATTACCAGCAATACATTTTTGAAAATCAATTACCAGTGATACATTTTTGGAAGAAAATATTACCATCAGTACATTTTGAAAAAACAATTACCAGTGACAGATATTAGGGAAAAAACTATTACCAGCGATATATTTTGAAAAAAAATAAATACCAGCAGTATATATTTGGAAAAAAATATTGCCAGCAATAAAAATGTTTTCGGCATTAAATAATCCATTGAAGCTGATATACCGTAAAATAAATCAACCAAACCATATTTGAATATGTTATTTTAACACGCACATGGGTTACTGAATGTCCAAGAATATACGAAAATCGCTATTAAGGATATAGAATAATAGAAGAACAGCAATTAAGAGGACAAAAGAAAACAATTGAATTGCTTATGAATTTTTGAAGATCAAGGGAAGCAAGAAACCCGAAGAGAGTTCCATAAACTATAAGTGCGATAACAGAAACTGTTAGCATGGAGCTTATGGGTATGTTTAGCCATTTCGACTGCAAAATGACGAGACCGCTCTGCCAATATAGTACTACTATTCATAAAGTCTACGGACCATAATTGATTGTTCAGCAGAATTATTACCATTAATGTCTTTATCAAAGATAAAGAGAAGATGGGTTATGGCGGTGAGAAAGTAACTGAAGCCGAATTACATGCTCAGGTCGAATAATATCGCAGATTATTCTTTGGATTTTACCTAGCATATCTAAATATATAGCACCAGACCATATCTGTCAATAATATCCAAAGCATGGACGAATGGTAGACTTATAATTACGCAAGATAGATTCTGGCGAGAAAAATTGGCTAGCTCGACACAGAGAACCAACTTTCCTAGCAACAGACCTAGCAATTGATTCAATATAATTTTTTCCACTTCCTGTCAGATGAAAGCGTCCACTTGAAAAGGAACAATGAGTCACTCTCCTGGAGGTTAGCATCTGCCATGTTGATGGAGTTAATTGGATTTCTGAGACGATTAATAGAGACCAGTTTCGTTTTGGCGGCGTTAAAATTAACAAGCCACGCCTTGCTCCATTTAACAACAGATTGCAGGTAATTTCTTTTAGATCAATTTCCAATTTGGCCTTATCCAAGCGATCAGAAGTAAGTTTTTATTATATAAAACTTTGATATAAATTTTAATTTTATTTTAATTATTTATTTTGACGTGACGCACAAAGAAAATGTAATTAAAAAAGTTACGCGTGAAAAACATTTTGTTGACTGTTTTTAATCATAACAATGTGTAAAAACATATTGATCTGATCTGCAATATAATGTAAAGTTTCCAATGATTCCATCTGTGGCCATTAAATACAAATAACTATTTTCAAGATTTAAAATGTCATTCAATGAATAAAACTGACGCGACATAAATCCCCAATATTGATTCGATCGAAAACTGATAAAATCCTCCACAATGACACCTGGCATCAATAATTTGACCTTCGATTTTGGGGTGAATCAATAAAATATGTTGACAAGCATTCTTTAGTCCCGCCAATGCAACAAACAACCTTTGGTCACTATTGGATTTCTTTAGAACGCTATCGAATAGCAAGCTGGTTCCCGTTTTCAAATTCGAAATGTCTCCGAAGACAGTTCAGGCTACATTGTAAATGCTGCCAAAGTTTGCTCGGTACAGATAAAAAAAAAAGAAGATGTTTATCAAAGTGAGAATTTCTGGCAGATTAATACAATTTGGTTATATTTGCAGAAGAAAGGATTTAAATAAAATACAGGGCTGCTTACGGTAAGTAAGAACTATATTAACAGGATTATTACACGTAGCTACCACTTGATTGGATAAGGATTAGAGAAATACTTCACTCAACCATTCTGACCACATTAGCTTCATTACATTGGTAATTTTATGCCAAACTATAACTTGGAGTAGCAAATATCTTTGTTCGCTCGGTGTTCGGCGGTTTCTTGCCACATAATACATAATCAGATAATTATACAAGATTTCCTACTTGCATTGTAATGTCAAATGGTTACGGGACAACCACAGCAACTCCCTCTGTATGATTTCAGATAATGGGACGTCTATGACGAGAGACTTCTACTGAATGAGATAAGATAACGAAAAAAGATACCGTTTTTACTACAGTAGTTACATTTCCTTCTATTTGCCGAGACACTTCCATACGGGGCCCATCATGGGTCTCCACATCTTCCTGTCATTTATAGCTCTTAGAAGTGTGTGTCTTTTTGCTACCTCTCCTAATCCCTATTCTGCCAAACAAAAAACATTAGGTAGGTTATATGCTGCTTTTGTCTCTCCCCGCTGTCTTAAACTTGTCTTGTAACTGTCAGATTTTCCAAAGAATGTTTTCCTTATTATGTGCCCCCAAATTTTGTCCTCAATATGTGCCCCCAAATATCAATTCTCAGTTTTTTATTTTACTCACAAGTCTTCTCTTGATTCCCATTTTCACTCAAACTTGGACATTGCTCACATATTCACTTCATAACATTCTCAGCATCCTTCTGTAGAATCAAAAGTCGTTTCTTCATCTGTCAGATTTGCCAAAGTCACTGTCACATAGGAAGGACCATAAGAAAAGAAATAATTTATTTTTGTACCACTTATATTGTGTAGACTTTAGTCCCCAATGTTATATTCACGACGTTTCGGTCGTTGTACGCCCCGGCCTTCTTTAGGTGATATACGTTAGAATTTCGAACCTCACCCTATACTTCATCCACCGAGGTAGTATGTTCTAGTTCCACGTGTCATGCCTTTTCTTGATATGTCAGTTTCAGTTATCACCCTTTATTAGCTCCCTAACCGTTTGAACAGTATAAAGTGTAAATACTTAAATACCTCATCTCAGAAATCTAGATAAACTTATTTTGCATAAATATATGTGATCAATTTCACTTTTACTTCATACCCCCCACTTTGCGAATTGACAAGTTGTGCAGTCTAGTTCACCTGAAGAAATATAACGTTGTGTAAAAGTTTCTGTCTATATTTCTGAGATTAGGTATTATTCACTGTATTTTCATTATTCGGACTATTGTGCTCATCTATTGTCGCCGTATTTATCACGTTTCGTACGCTCCGGTCTTCTTCAGGTGGTTGGAATGTTGAACTGAAGTCTTTATTTCGCTCACTGTTCTAGTTCAACTTGCCATGTCTAATGGATGTCAGTTATCTCCTGTTAATTCCCCCTCTCCAAGTTCTCCACCGCCTTAACCAGGTATTGAACTCACACTTTTTGTGTCCTGTCACTGGATCTAACTAACGCCTTTATCCACTGTGCCATGTGTATTAATTTGTGGGTATTATAAACCTAATGTCTTCAGCAACCATTTTTAACCAGTGCTCTTATTGCAATTTTTGCTGTTATAATTACGTGTTTTTTTACCAGAGCTCTTATTGCAATTTTTGTTATTATTATCGCTATTCTCTGGCACGTGCAACTTAAACAGCCTACCCCAGTGAGCGAAATAAAATTCGACATTCCAATCACCTGAAGAAGGCCGGATCGTACAACGGCCGAAACGTTGTGATAAACATGGCGAAAAAAGATGAGGACAATAGTCTGAATAATGTAAATAGTGTTTAAAAGTTTTCTTAAAAGAAGAAGGAATTATTGCAGCCCTTGAGTTTGACCGCAAAGAAAATATCTCACTAGTTTTATAAATTACAAAATATTTCGTGTCAGTATCTCAAAACACCAATTGCTGATTCATTGGAGATGTACAAAGTCACTCATACAGGCAATTACCCAAATTTATTATAACGAACGTGGGAATGTTTGGAGGGCACTAAAGAGGTGTTTTGAAAAAAATGTAGTCGAATATTAAGTCGTATGAGAAGCCCTTGTCTAACAGACAAATATTAATAATTTCAGAGATATATTCCATCTTTTTACGCGGTCCACGACCTTGTGCCAGACTATGTTTAATAACTGTTGTCATAATCAAAAGAAATTAAGATTACTAAGGCCAATATTAAGGTATCAACAAATCCTGCCAACTGTAAGATTGAATTGTAATATTTGTAAAATATATTTCGTTTTGTTTTGTTTCATGTAGTGATGATGTTAGAATCAACATAGGAATAAATCTTATCAAAACTTTCCTAAACAATCGATTGCACAAGATTTCATATTGAAATGAAAATGAACGTTAAACTTTCTTGAATGTACAGGAATAGATAAAAACAAAACAAAACATTGTTTTATGAAAATCCTGTCAAGATCGAGACAGTGTGATGTCCGTTTTATCATGAAGATCTGCACCGAAAATGGATTCCTGGAAATGGATAAGCACTTGTGTTATTTCATATTTAAGCTTTATAAATTCTACCGATATAAAAAAAACTGTAAATCTACGTAAGTGAATGTAATGTTGGCATCAACACGTTCTAGGTACATGAAGTGCGCAGAATACGCCAAGTTCGGTGAGATTTGCAGTTCTTGTGGCTTTTCGAACAATAAGTCGAATAATGTCCCGAAAACCTTTTTATAAGCTATGAATTGTTGGTTACTTTGCAGTCTGTAGATTGTACTGAGTGTATAGGAGAAATCTAGAGAGGGAAAGACGCGCTTTCATTTCTGTATATTTCTCAGTGGCTTGAGGATTCCAAAATGGTTTCGTATATGCAGGTGTATATATATATATATATATATATATATATATATATATATATATATATATATATATATATATATATATATATATGGAGAGAGAGATAGATAAATAGATAGATAGATAGATGAGAACAAGCTGAGATAGAAAGACAGATATATGGATAGATAGATAGGAACAGACAAAAAAAATGAGAACAGAATAAGATAAAATGACAGACTAAGATAGATAGATAGATAGATAGATAGATAGATAGATAGATAGATAAGAACAGACTGAGATAGATAAGAAAAGACTAAAATAGATAGATAGATAGATAGATGGGAACATACATGAATAGATAGATAGATAGATAGATAGATAAATAGATAGATAGATAGATAGATAGATAGATAGATAGATAGATGAGAACAGACTAAAATATATAGATTCAAACGACATGGAATAGACGGATAAATCGGTAGATAGATATGAACAAACCGATAGATGGATAGATAGGTATATAGATAGATAAACAGATAGATAGATATGAAAGACTGAAAATAGTAGATGAAATTATATATATGCTTGTCCGTATGTACGCAAATAGTTATGGAGAAGAATTGTTGAGAGAATGGATTTGTAAGCCTTTCTGGGATTTCTCACGTCTCCTCACTGGGATTGTATAAAAGACGAGCGAATACGATTGTTACTAAATCTCACACCTCCCAATGGACACCATTGAAGCTTACATTAAAATGCTCTCGTGATTTTTTTTGTTTTACTCGAATTCGACCCAGGCAAGGTAGTAAAGCCACTCAGACACAAGTGGTAACTGGGTGTGAAAGAATTACATAACGCTAGCATTATTGAGGCGATTGACATTGCATTTAAATTTTTGAAGATTGAAATTGGCTGAAAAACAAGAAGCCGGAAGAGAGTTTTCCAAGCGAGAAATGCTTGAAAAAAAAAAAAACTGTTAGCATAGAATTTACGGTGACATCTATCCAATTCCAGTGTAAATTAATGAAACCTTGTCGTTAATTTAGAATAGCGATTAATTTAATTTAAATTTGTCTGCATTTGCTCTTGTAGATAAAACAATATTAAGGAGCAGATTTTTCCATATCAAATTAATGCGTACTTAATTCAGAGATTAAATTTTTATCTCTATGTATTTAATTACTTCTTGCCATGAAATACAAATACGATCCATATGTCAATAAGTCTGACATCAATAAGTCTGATTATGTTGCATGTTTTTATGCATTTCTGAAAATAGACATTTAAAAACATGAGAGGTAAACGGAAAAGGAACTGATGCGTGGATATAAGATAAAAAAAACGTCACAATAACAATGGTTTTTCAAACGTTTGATTAATCAGCCAATAAAATCTAAAGTTATGTACTTCAAACACCATGAATAGATATAATAAAATCTTATTCAGTTTGGACGTCATGCATAATTGATCCCTACCTATTCGACCGTTGATATCTCTCGTCGATCTGCGGTGGACCATGAAGAAAACGGATTCAGAGAAATAAAATAAAACAAAACATTTCGTTACTTACATAATTTACATTATTCGGACTGTTAACCTCGTCTTCATTGCCATATTCACAACTTTTCGAACTTTGTATGCTCCGACCTTCTTCAAGTGATTGGAATTTTGTCCACCGCGTTAGTCAATGGGTCTAACCAACATCTTTATCCATGCGTCCTTGATTAGATCCAGTGACTAGACCCAAAGGGTTGTGAGTTCAATACCCGGCCACATCAGCAGTGAACCAAACGTGGATAGTTGAGATTAAAAGGGAAATAACAGAGGCATCAGGAAGAGGCATGGCACGTGGAAATAAAACACTCTAAACCGGTGGACAAAATAAAAGGGTTCGTTCGAAATTCCAATCACCCAAAGAAGGCCGAGAGGTTGTGAATATGGCAATGAAGATGAGGATAACATCATAATACCTTATCTCAGAGATATAGAGGCCGAAACGTTGTAAATATGGCAATGAAGATGGGGTTGTTTGAATAATGTAAATAAAGTAAGTCGACATAATAGCTCATCTCAGACATATAGAGGCCGAAACGTTGTGAATAGGGCAATGAAGATGGGGATAATAGTCTGAATAATGTAAATCGTGTAATACATCGTAATACCTCATCTCAGAGATACAGATGCTGGAACGTTGTGAATATGGCAATGAAGTTGTGGATAACAGTCCGAATAATGTAAATAAGTTAAGTCATCATAATGCCTTATCTCAGAGTTATCGAGGCTGAAACGATGTGAATATGGCAATGAAGATGGGGTTGTCCGAATAATGTAAAAAAAATAAGTCATTATATAGCTCATCTCAGAGATATAGATGCCGAAACGTTGTGAATATGGCACTGAAGATGAGGATAACAGACTGAATAATGTAAATCATGTAAGACAATGATACCTCATCTCAGAGATATATACAGATAATAAAGAAATTCGTATCATTTTCATGACATTGCAATTTGAATAACCATCCAAATATTTTCCCGTGACATGGACGGTGGAATATTTTCTATATATTATTTATCGTCTCAGAATTAAGACCGTCATTTCGTGTAAACAAGAACAACAATAATAAGAGAATATTTCAGTGTCCGCAAAGAATTTGACAATATGATTAGCATGCACATAAAAGAGAATGTATTATCAATAAATTAAGGCTCCGAAGAAAATAGGAAGAAAGAGATTGTAAATGTTACAGAATAAATTCAAACCTCACTAATAGAATAAAGCTATTGTGTTAGTTTCGAAATATTTTATTCTTTCTCACAGAATAATAACAGAAAATCGATGTGCTTAAAAACAATTACATGTAATTTGAGCGTAAGAACAGAACGAATCCGACAAAGTGATTTATACATCATTTGGTTTCAATGGCGGAGGAAGGCTACTGTTTTATTCGGTTCGGAATCGGATCACTGATAAGATATGTAAACGATGATCGACTCTATTTTTTTCTGATCTTTTTTAAGTAGGAGAATAAATAATAAGCTTGTAATCGACTCCTGATACTTGAAACGATTGCAAGGATTAACAAAATAAGGAATGGTGGTGGGTGGCAGGAATTAGGAAACAATGAAGAAAGACAATATATTTGCATTATTAAAGAATTCCATTTTTTTTTATCTCTTATCAGAGAAAAAAAAACATTGTGTGGTTTCGAGTTTCGAGTGTTCGTGTGATATTTACTCATCTAATGCGCTGCTTCCAGTGAAACGTTTAGTGGTTTGAATAAATGTCATTCGTATTTGAACAAAGTCAATAAGTACGAGTATTAACGTTACAGAGTCTTTGACGCCAATCACTAAATGTTTGAAATAACGAAATAGGTATCTGTTTACATATGAGCTTAAAAGAACCCGAGTGCCTTGGAAAAGTTCTCGGCGCAACTAGCTTCCCAAATTGACAATTACGCATCATTTATTATAGTAGTAGCCGTGGAACCCGGCATTGCCCGGGTGTATATGGCTGCAATTGTATAACCGCACACTCTTCACTAAGAAATGTCTGCCTGCGTTTCATCTTACATGCATCATCCGTTGGTATACTAAGCTACTAACCCTCAATTCATCTTTTTTTTACCTTATGCCCTTCGTAAATCTTTGATTGTTCTAAATAAAGGAATTCCAGCGATAAAACATTCTTCTGTGGTCGTTTGTCGGGTTTAAATTGTTTCAATGTTTTACATATTCAGTAAATTTCCTATAGCCACCATCACTTAAATTCTATTTTTTTAAAAATCCAAATGAATTTATTTGAAACAAATCAAGTTCAGTTGACCACTGATGACAATTTCAGAACAAAGTAAATATAAATATTTTTTTCTATCCTCTGACTTGACAACGAACCGAATTATGTTAATCATGATAAATAAGCAATTAATTCCTTTCAACGTAGTTCCCGTTTTTATGACGTAATAAAATAAAATTTTTCTGTTTTAACAAATAACTATAAACAATTTTTTTTGCTATTCTCTGCCAGTCACAATGATGGAGAAAGCATTACCTCGAACCATCGCTAGTGCGACACGCTGCAAGAGCCACTCCGTTTCGCGAGGCCCATCTCTTAATCGAGACGCACTCGCGCCAATACTCCGAAGGAACGCCATGGAACGAGGACTAATAACCCCAGAAGTCTGCACTGCTACAGGAGTAAAAAAAATATATCAGTAAGAGAAGAATATTTAACTATATTTGTTATCTCTGCCTCCCGGGCGATGGACCCCGGCTCAAACGCAGACCTGATCAAATTAACGGCCGAAAATGTGTCCGCACAAGTCGCCTCCCAAGTTAACGACTTACCCATTTTAAAAGGGAAAATCGTAATGCCATCCGGCCGCTTTCCATCACCACGGTCGAGGTCTATGGGTTCCGTTTGGGAAGGGAACGCATCTGCATCCACATTTTGCGACCGATGCATCGCTTTAAAATAGTAATTCATTATCCACAAATCTAATAATCAAACAAAAGAAGAGTGATGAGTCTTCGGAGCTTGAATCAACTGCAAATGCAAACGCATGACCCCCTCCTTCTTCTCACTTTTACTGTAAAGCTGGAGTTAATACGAGGTTTTTCTGAAATTTTTTTTATCCCTTTTAACGTTTCAATAATCTTTCTCAGTCTTTGCATCAAAGGTTGTTCGAATGGCACTTTAGGATGGAACCATATGAAGAATCAATTGGTTACATGGCAAAAGCCGATGTGGGCCCTAGTTTATCGTAGATTTCGTCGACTTAAATGAAAGAATATACACAAAACATTCATACAAGTAAATGTCCGTGTCATATGTAATTTGCATGGCAATTTTGGAAAGCATCGAATAAAGAAGCAGGGTGTTATGGCCGAAGAAACGGGCTCTTTGGACTGTTTTCCCGTGTTTTTCGTTATACGTTGGAAGCGAATAGAACTAAAAATATTATCTATTGATAGCATGATGTTAAGATTTTTTGCGACACGTTTGAAGGAAATCGAATATAAAAAGAGGAAGTTATTCGAGCTTTTATTTTAAGTAGTATGAAAAACCAGATTTTTTTGGAATTTTTCGTGTGAAGCCAATGTCACAGGAAAACCATCAAACACTCTACATAAACCTCGTAACATGAGCTAAATTTTGCATTAAGTACAAAGAATATAAGATCATCTAATAATCATTTTGTACGCGTGTAACTTTGCCTGAGCTTTTGCAAACAGTCGTACCCACCTTCAGTTTTATCGATTTTTTTCTAAACCCAGAAAAGTAAAGATTGAAAATTTGGTCCTGACATACCTTGATAAAGGTGCAAGATATGTGTACAATTTCATCGTAATCGGTCACAAAATGTGGACGTGCATCAATAACATACGCAAACACAAAGACACACATTATTTTTGTTCTATAGATATATAGCAGCCATACCCTGCAGGTCGACAGAAAAAAGCGTTCAATTAGAATGGAGCAAAAACAGCATCGTGTTTAGATGTAACAGAGTTTATCTTTTTCAATTACTTTAAAGTACTTTCATTAAAAAAACATTTTGAATTAATGGAGTTACTGTTATAACAGAAGTAGTCTGTATTTTATTCAATCGAAGATAGCCGAGGACACGAAGGGTTAAAACAGGCAATATGAAGATCCACTTCAGACCACAATTATTTTGGAGTTTATGAAATTCAATTTGTCATTGTGCTACCAGGGATGCAAAAGTTGATACATTTATAAAGCAATTGTTAAGTTTGATGAACATTGATTGAAAGATCAACGGAAAATAAGAAAGAAACCAGTAAAAATCACTATTTTTTTGCTATTTACGCGGGTTTTTACTATATAGGTGGACGCATTATCAAGTTAAATGTCTCTTAAATAATCAACTTATTGTCGGCTAAAAGTGGGTGAAGTTTGTATTAGATTGCTTGAAAATTGAGGACATTTTTAGTTTAAAATTTGTGTTGAAATCGATTTGTGTTGAAATCGATTTTTCGTTTTTCGCGGTTTTTCGCTAAACACAGTGGCGTAGAAATAAAAATGAGGTATCATTTAGCTCGCCATGATGTACGTAACCTACATACCGAGAAAAAAAGAAGTCGGAGGAAAAAAGTTAATTTATCGATATTTGATCGACTTTATCGATTATTGAATTTAAAAAAAAAAATAACCTATCTCTTATATAGTACAATGGCAAGTTTGGTCAAATTCGTTTGGCTGGATTTCAACTAAAATATATATATATATATATATATATATATATATATATATATATATATATATATATATATATATATATACATATATATATATATATACATATATATATATAAAAATACATACATATATATACATATATATATACATACATACATATATATACATACATACATATATATATACATACATATATATATACATACATATGTATATATACATATATACATATATATATATACATATATATACATACATATATATATATACATATATATATAAATATACATACATATATATATATACATACATATATATATACATACATATATATATACATATATATATATATACATACATACATATATATATATATATACATACATATATCTATATACATATATATATATAAATATACATATACATGTATATATATATACATATATATACATATATATACATACATATGATGAAAATGTGGAAAAGACAAAGCAAAAATCCGAATATGTGAGTTTACTGTTTTTATTTTGTTTTTGTTTTTGTTATTCTGTCGACGTCAGACGTTTCTCTGTGCGCAGGTTTTCGTAGTGCCGCCCACGCGACGCCAGCGTATCCGACTCCAAGAAAGAATACTCTGACTTTAGAATTTCAGTATTTCTGTTTCTGACCAGTCCTGTATATATCGTCTCTTCATCTAACTTAAATCTAATATAAATATGTCTCCATTAACCATGTCCCGAAGAAGGTCTATTTGACCGAAACGTCTGACGTCGACAGAATAACAAAAACAAAAACAAAATAAAATAGTAAACTCACATATTCGGATTTTGCTTTGTCTTTTCCACATTTTCATCATACCGTCGGATCTACATCCACACATTTGCTTACATACATACATATATATATACATACATACATACATATATATATATATATATATATATATATATATATATATACATATATACATATATATATATATATATATATATATATATATATATATATATATATATATATATATATAAGCATATATTTAGAAGTTTGGCACTCGTCCATTCTTAGAATATGGTAAACTTGCTATATATTTAACATCTTTGATAATGGAGGCACGGTGAAATAATAGATTGCGGTTCGAGTTCGAATTTCTATTCTAGTTCATTGCATTCCTGGTCATACCCTTGGCATATGAACGAATACTTCTCTTCTTCTGTAAATAGATGGACAGACTCGGTTCTATGACCCGAGGTTGCAACCGGTCTGGGAAAGGAATATTCTGAATTCAAAATTGTATGTAGCCCTGTTAAACACATATTATGCAGGAAAATGTCGTTCACATTGACTTGGTGATCACGATTACTGTCAATTTCTCCTTTTTTTTGATAGAATCCAAAGAAGAATCTGCAATGCCATTGACCCTGCACTGGCATCTAGGCTTCAGTTACTTTCTCACCGTCGTAATTTAGTTTGCCTGTGTCTTTCCTATAAAGACTTCCAGGGTAATTGTTCTTAGGAACTTTCCTCTATGGAACCTATAATTTATGAATTTTAACGTGGGAACAGATTGGCCGCAAGATTTTCTCCTTTTGCGGTTGAAATAGCTAAATGCCGCCAAAAGTTCTATGATAGCAGTTCCTTCCCTCACGTTTTACACTTGTGGAAATCTCTTCCTGCTTCTTGCTTACCAGAGAACTTTAATCCTTAAAAAAACTGAAATACAATGTCAATTGTTATCTTCTGTCTTCTGTCTTAATGTTTTTATTATTGTTCTCTCTCCTTAATAGTGTATTTTTCTCATATTCTCTAAATCAGTAACCCCTTGCATCTTAGTGGCTTCATTACCTTGCTTGGGACGAAATGATTAAGAAAAAAGTCTGGTACCAATGCTATACATTTAAATATTCTTGATAAGATCAAAACAAGAATGTAGGAAGTTATTAGTCCAGATCTGAAATCTCTACATCCTTCCCTTTCCCACGGACGTAAGGTAGTTTCCCTGTGTATTTCAGGGTAATTGTTCTGATGAATTCTCCCCTATGGTCCTTAGACTTTATGAATTTAAGCAAAGAAATAGATTGGCCGGAAAATCTCAGCATTTTACAGCCGGAAGTGCTAGATGTTACCGTAAGTTCTATGATAAACAACAACGACGTTTTCAGGAAATTATATTGTCAGTTACATCCGTTCTTAATGTCCGTTACTGTGCAGTGTATTTAAACGGGGCTAAATTACAAATGAGTCTCATTAATGCTTTAATATGCGTGCATAATGTGAGAGTAGGCGTGATTTAATGGTGAACTGTATTAAATAATGCTAGTACTACTACTAATAGTAACTAAGCCCAGTAAGAATTCTAGTATTAAATACATTTAAATGTTTCAGTGCTAATTCAAATGTTCTAGGAGTAAGAAATTCACACAGAAAAACAGGAATAACAAGTGGAAATATAAAATTAATATACGAAATGAAATTCCACCAATCAAAGAAATAGTTAAAAAAAAACTGCAATTAAATGAAGAGAGATGAAGTCGATGTGAAAAGCGTTGCAGGTTCTATCGACAAGATAAGATGTTCCAAAGAGAAAATCGGAAAATAAGTTTAGAAAGAAAAGACCGCCATCTATTGAAGAAGTGCTCAGATTGGGAAGAATATTTAGAGCAGCCTAATATATATATATATATATAAAAGCCAAAGTAGATTGGAGTAAACAAGAAAAAGAAAGAATGAAAGAAGAACCTTTAAAAGAATAAAAATTCCGCCATATACAAATTGCTCAGCTCTGCCAGGACGAACAGTGTTTACACATTTTTACCCTGAAACAGAGAAAAGATGTAGAAGACGTTCCTACAGTAACCCCAGTCTCGCATCCATACGTATTTGGAAATGTACAAAGTCTCCGTGATGATAGCAATTTATATCTAAATCACACACCAAAGTCATTACAACTGCCAATGGAGAAATCATTCAATCTGTCACACTGTTACCCCTTCTGTTCTGTCTGCCGTTAATCCCCTTTTGCATGAACTAAACAGTAAAAACTATGGATACAAAATAAAAAAGTAACTGTCGCTGGAGGTTGGAGGCAATACATTTTTAACATCCTGATATGAAGCGAATGGATGTCAAAACAGGATATCTTCTCAATTGCCACCACATTTCTCATCATAAGGCTGATGGTGATCGTCTGTATGTGTCCAGATGCCAAGGGGGCATTAATAATAATAATAATAATAATAATAATAATAATAATAATAATAATAATCATAATAATAATAATAATAATAATAATAATAATAATAATAATCATAATAATAATAATAATAATATTGAAAAGGAGAAAATAATATAGAAGATTTCATACAATAAATATAAAACAAATAAACATATATTTGCATGCATTCATATATATATATATATATATATATATATATATATATATATATATATATATATATATATATATATAGGGTGGCCCAAAAAAACGGGAACCTTTTAACAATCCAAAAAAGAAACCAAGAGTGATGGTATAAAAATATTTAATTCATAGTAATTGAAGCCTTAAAACATGACATTTAAGAAACAATGATGGAATTTTCATTTTTTTAAAATTACGTCCTGTAGATGGCGTCCTCCTGTACGAATGCATTCTTGAAATCTTCTGTTGAGATTCCTCATTGACTGCTGCAACATCTCAGCTGGGATACTGTGAATTTCATTCTCGTTACTAAAATAGCGAAAGGTCACTGTCTCGCAGTGTTGCCACTTGCTCATGTCTGGCAATACGCACCTAAAAAACTCCCGTTTTTTGGGGTCACCCTATACATGATCAGAAAATACTAATAAAAAAAGGAATACTGTGTCTAAACTTGTATGAAAATATAGTCATTTTCTGTTCGGTTAGTGACACTTAACAAAATGAAACTGCAGTTTTAGTTGTTGTTTATGCTTCAAGCTTAAGCACTGAGAATTCCCGGGTCTTTGTTTAATCCTAAATTCTCTGTGTTAGGTTTGGGAATATAATTGTTTGGAATTTTTCTTCAGCTGTTTTGTGAATTAAAGGGAGAGTCTAGAAGGACGCATTTAACATTGCCTTTACTATGGTTAGCCAAGCTGAAATTCTGTCTTTCAGTTGTCCTTAATTCTCTTTATGCGATTACTGAATGGGAGGTGATTACAATGCATTATGATAAAAGTGACTCACCTGATTTTTGTACTTAAAATATTTTCCGCCTATTGTTTTTGGAGTCAAACTAATTTTTAATCTTACTAATATAAAGACCCCTTCCCGACCACCTAGTAAAAAAGTTTACTCACCCTAAGGTATTCTATTGATAATTATAATTTTGGATATAAATGAGATTTAGGGAAAAACTCTGTGCCAAAAAAGTGATTCAAATATTTCCTGCAACCAGTAATCAATAGAAACATAACCGAACAGCTTTAAATAAAGAATAATAGAGGTATAATTTATTTATAATAGGTAATATAGTTCGAAATATTTAATAATCTATAGGTCCTCCTTTATCTTGAATAACCTTTTCAACCCTTTTTGGCATTGACTTGATTAGGTTCTGGCAAATCTCATCTCCAAGGATTGAATTCCATTCGGATATGAAATTCACAATCAAATCCTCTTTGTTGCTCAACTGCTTTCTCGAGAGCCTATATTTTATAATGCTCCATAAATTTTCTATGGGGTTGAGGTCAGGATACTGGCGCGGCCATGTCATAATATTCACCTGCTTCTTATCAAAGTATTCCTTCATCAGTTTTGATTTGTGACAGGGAGCATTTTCCTGTATAAAAACGATCTTGGTGGGGTCGATTTGCACCCTTTCAACAGAAGGGAGAGGACAAGACTCTAAAATTCTCTTGTACTGCTCGCTGCTGGGGGTCTTTTCAAAAGGTTTTAAGAAACCAGTTCCATGAAAAGAAAAGCATCCCCGGAACATTATACTGAACGGATGCTTGACAGTACTTTACTGCTAAATTCAGAGAGCTTTCAAAGATTCTTCTTCTTCGGATTTTAGATTAGCTTATCCTTTGAATTTAGCTCAACTTTCGTTTCATCGGAGAAGAGCACATTTAGTAAAACAAAATCAGGTGAGTCACTTTTATCGAACAGCACTGTATATTGATATAATTGCCTCCATCACAAATGTTGCAGTGAATCATTAAACTATATTAGCGGTGTCACAAGTAAGGTGCAATGAAATGTA
The DNA here is from genome assembly GCA_964036315.1 of Acanthosepion esculentum. Classification (NCBI taxonomy): domain Eukaryota; kingdom Metazoa; phylum Mollusca; class Cephalopoda; order Sepiida; family Sepiidae; genus Acanthosepion; species Acanthosepion esculentum. Next base: position 27,750,956 of record OZ038505.1, read on the forward strand.
TCCATCTTCTGTATTTGGTGCAGTACAAGTTGCATCGCTGAAAATGTGCCTTCGGATTTGGCATAATGGTTTATTGCAAATTTGTGGGAAGGTCAAAGATTATCCGCACTTTCTCCATAACATATCTTTAGGTTTGTTACACTAGGCACTGCTCATTCGTGCTTAGAGTTGATACAAATATTGTCATGTGATTGAAGTTTGCGTCTGGTGGCACCGGTTTTCTTGCTGTTGTCACAGTGTAAACATTACCGCTCGGCCAGGAGTGTGCACAAAGCAGGAAAAAAGAGAAGTGATCCGAATCTGCGGAAGACATGCTATTCGTTGATAAACTCACCGGTTCACCATTACTATCCATCAAGCTTGCTAAATTTTCTCGCCAGTGCTGGAGGATGACGTCCTTGTTCGGCCATTTTTTAATTTCTCGATCTATTCACACATCTTCTACGCGGTTGTGGACTGTCACCGTATCGTGTTAAAAGCATCCGGTGAATTTCAGCCCCCGGCACAGCATCTGTTCAGAGATATCAGATCATTCCTCTTTGTTCCTCCCTCGTAGAGACTGCTAGCGGTACGGGCATGTTTATATAGAACAGCAGCAAGAAACCTGGTGCAATAAAGCTCAAAGTTTGATTTCGTTACCAAAAATCTACTAACCATAGATGCACATGAGTAGAAGCCAGTGTACAAAAATTATAGTTATGTCATAGGGAAAGTACAGATAATTTTGACTTACCTTCGTATAGTTACTACGATCAGCCCTATGTCCTTTGTGGAAGATTTAAGTAGTAATAATACATTGGGTTTCTGTTGTCATTTCAGTATGTGTGGGTTCACTAAATAAGTTAATTAGGGATTCTTGTTTAATATATACAGGGTGCTGCAGCAAAATCCGACACTTGACAAAAAATAAACGAAATAGGCAATAAAACCAAAAGTTTTAGATGCAGCAACCCGACAGTTTATTTTCAACAGTTAGAGTTACATACTACATTATTTTTCAATGTAACCACTGCTGGCGGCGACGACCATCTCAAGGCGGGCTCGAAATGAGTCACACGCTTTGGCACCCATGTCCTTGTTCATGGCGGCGAACGCCTCCACGATGGCAGCCTTCAGAGAGTCGACCAAGCTGTGGACGTGCTTGTTGGTCTTGGCCGCGATCACGCCCCAGAAGAAATAGTCCAGAGGGTTGCAGTCGGGTGAGGAGGGCGGCCATAAGTCCGGCTACCAGTGGTGAGGAACCTTCTTGAGCAGCCACGCCTGGTTGGTTTTGGCATTGTGTCCAGGAACGGAGTCCTCCTGGAAGACGTTGGGGTGTCTGGCAGCGATCTCGTCTATCCAGGGCTCCTGGTAGATCTCAGCGGCGACTCTCAGTCCCTTTTGAAAGAAGAACAGAGACATGACATCCACTCGCTGGAATTGATGCCAAGGACCATGACGTAGGAGGGAAACTTCGTATGCTTCACGACGGGAAACTTCTCGATGTCTTTGCAGATTCACTGGTCGTTCTGCCTTTTGCTCGTCTGGTCCTGGATGAAATTATTTTCATCAGAAAGGAACCTCAGCATCCCGGGAGACCCGTGCTTAATCTCGTTCAGCAAAGCCACCGCCTTGACCTTCCTCGACTCCTTGTAGGCATTCGTGATGAGCATGCGGTGAGACTTGCGGTAGGAGGAGTAACCAATGTCCTTCTTGATTATTCGGTAGATCATCGATTTGTGACAGCCCATGACAGAGGATTTTGCTCCAACGCCCTGGATTTCGGCAGTATCTTTTGACGAAATCAGACAAATTGTGATTAAAGTCGAATATCATATATTTTCGACTTATTTATTTTGATTTTGTCTGTTAAACGTCCTTTTCTAGTGGGCGTGTCTGTGTTTAATAGACATTTTCGTTATTTTTAGGTGTAGTTTCTATTGAGAAAGAAATCAATACGGGAGCCTATAAGTTTATTGTATACCCTAGGAACCGAATAAAGTATTTGAATGCGTTAGTATTGGCTGTAGATTATGGATTTACTTAAAGTAGTTGGGTGTTAGATATCAGAATCTAAATAACAGTGACTGCCTGAAGTTTTAACGAAAAGTGACAGGGATATTTTATTGTTGGTGATGCCTAATAATATGTCTAAAATAGGAATACCTGAAGGAGATTAATCGAGTGTAAATATAATTATTTTATATGTATTGAAGTCATGCAAGGCGTCCGCAGCACGCGTCCATATTAGACAAATATCGTACATATAACTGTATTAGTGATAAGCTCCATCTGATATTCGCATATCATTTTTTATTGGGGAATATACATAAAAAATGTTCGTGTAACGTTTGAGTAGAAATTTCTGTACCATAGATCTTGTGAACAGTGGTGGCTATTGAACTCAAAGTTGTGGATCAAAATAAACGGAATGATATCAGAAATATCAAAGCCAGCCTGGAAATCATTGGCGTGTAAAAAAATGTTTTGCAGGCGGAAACCCGCTCATCTTTACCAATGGTGGAATATAGGTATGTTACACTCATAATCATGTGTATTGATTTATTGGACAATTGCTTGATGTTCGGCAAAGTTATGGAGACGGTTGGGATGTTGATTAATAAAAGATTATGTATAGAGTAGATGTAACTTGAGACTCGTTCTGTTAATACTGTATCGATGCGGTGGATATTGAGAAGTTAGACTAATTTTAGATGTTGGGTGGGTTGTTGACACATGCTATGTGTCATTTGTATCTTCGGACGAAATATGGGATAATTCTTCCTTTATTAATGGATGGAGTTTTGGCTCTTATCAAAGTTGAAAAATGTTCCATGTTTGGAGTATTGAGGATAGACATTTTTATCATGTATTAGCGTTTAACTTATTTCTAGAGTAAATAACTTTAATATAAATATTTTCGGAGATTCCAAGGGGGTGTTCTTTTTATTGATACATTTTGATGGCTTATAAACACGTTGCAGTCTATTTAAAACGAGTGACAGAACTAATTTCACCTCGAAAATAATTTCATATCCAACACGTTTCCATGCAATCGGATCGCAGCGATTTCTAGCGGTTTTTCTTTTGACCGTACACCTCCTCCCTTTTAATTATACAACGACGACACACTTCTTTGAATCAGACTACGCTATGATGTAAGGGCGTGCGTCTGTCTGAATGACAGGTACTAGAAATTGCTGACGTGTTCTAAGATCAACTAAAATCTCTAGTCACGGCCTCCACTCAGAAGCGTCATGCTGGGAGTTACTTGGTTCTTCTGCGCAGGGTGTCCACCTTCCTTGTGAAAACAGATCATAGGTTCTCTGGTCGTTACAGACTGCTTGATGACCGCTTCTCTCTGTGCACTGGCTATGTCCATGACTACTTCCAGCCCATTGTTATGATGCCACATGGACAGTTGAAGAGATTGGGGGGATGGAGGGAGCATGTGACGTTAAATAAATGCCTGGATCATTTTGATATAAGGCACATACATCGGTGTCAACGTGCACCCACAGCTTAAGATTGGTCGGATTTTGGTATGAAATCATAGGGAAATTGCAGGGAAAATCATATTGCCAGTGGTTTCATGGCAACAACGGAATTCCATGATATTCATGGAATCAATATCACACCATTGGTTCTCGGCTATAGTTCCTTAAGGCCTGCCTTCTCATGAATTGGAGCTTCTGTGAATTCGGCGCGACAAAACTCTCTCCTCTTAGTTTTCTCTTTTGAATCTGCCATCTATTTGATCGCGTCTCTTCTTTCTTATCGCCTTTTGTTTAGATTGAGAAACTGCAGCTGCTGTTCGCTGCTGTTCCTCGAAATTCCTATAGAGGTTAATCTTGGAGAAGCAGGGGAGAACTTCAAGCCACTGCTGCCGTGTCTGCTGAATGCAGTAATATCATACAAGTGCCATGGCTTTAGAAACCTGGCAGCAAAACCATGTTGTTAGCGCCAAGCTATCAGTTTGACGGGAGAAATGTGTTCTATTGATGGATACAAGTCCATCTAGTTTAACTTTCTGCACCTTTTTACCTCGGTGCCTCTCAGTCACTGGAATTTCATACAGCCGTTCAAGGCTCTTCACTGTCTTCTCTTTGACAGTCATGATCATGCCATCCCCAATGCAGAAGTGACACCTCCTGAAAAGGCCTATAAGTAATGATAAGCTCCGGTATTTCTTCGGTTTAACCTCCCTTCTCGCCCACGTGAAAGACTTGCAGTAGCTCTGTAACAGAGCACCGACTTTAGACGGAACAAGAATGGTGATCACATCCATGAAGGCACTGGAAGGAGGAAGGACCATTTCTTTTTTATTCATCGTCACCTTTGCTCTACCCCTTAATATGTTCCATGGACAAAAAGAAAAGAAGTTATGAAATCATACACCCCAACATGATGCCGACCTCAAGGGTTTTCCACTTGGAGGTGTAGTTACCATGAACTGCCTAAACGATACTCTGAAATAGTTCCTTATGATTTTCAAGATCTCACTAGAGAAATTGAAAAATTGGAAGAACATTAGAATTAGCTCATGAGGATTTGATATATACACATTTGTGAGATCATGCCAAATGAGATAAAGCTCAGTTTTATTGTTTGGCTAATAGGATTGAGTTCCAACTTATGTGTGTATGTTTTATACAGCAGACGAAGCTAGCTATTCCAACCTTCTGGACAGCTTTCTTTATGTAATGGTTCCATAGCAGGAAGTCCGTCATACGAAGGGCAAGGACTCCAAAAGACATTTTTCAATCTAGATTCAAGAGGGAGATGGGGTGAAATTTGCAATTCTTTAGCATTCTTTTCCTTAGCTATCCAAATGCCTGGCAATATTCTTGTGGTAAAATACCTTGTTTCCAGGCCCTTGGAGGAAGATGATGTGCGGCTTGAGGACGTTTGGACAATTGTTATATAACTTGTAAGAAATTCCATTTATTCTAGGTGCCCTACTGGCATGATATTTGTGGACGAATTCCGAATTTGCCTCACCTTTCGCCTGCTATCATTAAACATGGACTCTTGATCTTGTAGCCTGGGGATTCGAACATCTTTCCAAGCATCGGAATACGTCATCATCAGGTGTTTCTCGAGTTCCTCCTCTGGTACTTCGAGTTTGTTGTCTTAGTCTCGGTGAACAGCTTTTAAGCAAATATGTAAGGTTTATTGTAAAATAATATCTTAGATTGTCGCTTTTTCTTCTGAAGTTTCTTTGGTTTTCGGTTATAGTTCCTCTCATGGATTGGAGCTTCTCTGCGGTCGGCGCGTCAAAACTCTCCGCTCTGCGCTTAGTTTTCTCTTCTGAATCTGTCATCTATTTGATCGCTTCTCTTCTTTCCTATCCCCTCTTGAAGTTGCCGCACCAAATCATTCAAGGCAAACCTCGTGCATAACTCTGCAGAATGCTCTGATCTGCTAGTCAAATGGTTGGTATGTATTAATGAGATTTTCAGATCGAGATTCGAGCACGTATATCTCTGATTGCCTTTCGGCCACTGGATTCTGGGGTTGCTTGGAAATTCTTCAGGGTGTTGGCGTTCAGCAATGGGATCCTTAACACTGTAGGTGAAATCTGGATTCATAATCCCCTCATTCGATTTACATTCTTCAAAAGGGAAATTGCTTTGCCTGAACGAGCGAGACCTATGGATACGTAAAAATTGCAGGCTGTTTATTTTCCTGTTGACAACACACGTTTTAGACGGTATATATATATATATATATATATATATATATATATATATATATATATATATTACTGATTTTTATTTTCCTCTCTGCCTGTATACACACACACACACACATGCACATACACGCACGAACATGCACATACACGCACGAACACACACACATATAAATACTGTAAATAACGCTATATATCTACACACGAGCGTGCGCGCACACACACACACACGCGCGCACGCCCATATATATATATATATATATATATATATATATATATATATATATAAGACAATTTTATGTTTATACATTCTTTTTATGTTTATACATTCTTTTTATGTTTATACATTCTTTTTAAGTAAATGCTATGTTTACAATAAACAGTATTAAACAAAATTTACCGGCCTGAATGCTCGACAAATTTTCATAGACAGAATTCGAACGTGTATCCTTCAACCGATATGGCCACAGAGGAGCGTTCGGTTAGAGAGGTCGAATTTACTGCCTTTAAACTTCAATCTTCCATGAATCTCTCACGTACATTCATATCTGCTCAAAGCTTATCCAAATGTAAACAAATGACGTCACACATTATGAAATGGAAAAAGTCTGACAATTATTTTAAGACATTTTTATGTTTATACATTCATTTTATAGATACAAACATTTTAAATAAATGCTTTGTGTATAATAAACAGTATTAAACAACATTTACCAGCCTGATTGTCCGAGAAATTTTCATAGAAACTTTTCGTCCTCCGAAAGGAATCGAACCCGTATCCTATACGGAAGTGTCATATAGATTGATGCCCCTTTAACCGATTTGCCCACAGGGAAGCGTTCGGTTAGCAAAGTCGAATATACTGCTTTTAAACTTCAATCTTCCATGAATCTATCACGTACATTCATATCTGTTCAAAGGGTATCCAAATGTAAACAAATTACAACATCGACCGGCCTGAATGTCCGAGAAATTTTCATAGACCGGTAAATGTTGTTTAATACTGTTTATTATAAACATAGCATTTACTTAAAATATTTGTATCTATAAAAAGAATGTATAAAAATAAAAATTTCTTTAAAAACATTGTCGGACTTTGTCCATTTCATAATATATATATATATATATATATATATATATATATATATATATATATATATATATATACTGGATATACATATATATTTACAGGATATATATATATATGTGTGGATGCTGTATGATGAAAATGTGGAGAAGACAAAGCAAAATCCGAATATGTGAGTTTACTGTTTTTTATTTTGTTTTTGTTTTTGTTATTTTGTCGACGTCCGACGTTTCGTTCAAATAGACCTTCTTCATGAGATGGTTAATGGAGACATATTTATATTAGATTTAAGTTAGATGAAGAGACGATATATACAGGACTGGTCAGAAACAGAAAAACTGAAATTCTAAAGTCAGAGTATTTTTTCTTGGAGTCGGATACGCTGGCGTCACGTGGGCGGCGCTACGAAAACCTGCTCCCAGGGAAGAGATTGTATCCTAAGTGGAAAGTGGGGGGGGACTTATTTAAAACTATTGCTTATCGGTACGTTTGTCAAGCATTAATCTTGCTAGAAAACTTGATATATTAAAGAAACCTTGGGTGTTTATTGTGTGTGAGGTGGCTATCATGCCAGCCTCGTAAATCTGCCTAAGGTTTTTATTGTGGATATATTTTAAAATCTTACCGAGGCGAATATCTCGTTTATGTTCGTAAATGCGAGATTTCAATGACCTACCCGTCCTGCCTACATAACTCAAGTTGCAGTCTCTACATGGCACCTGATAGACGTAAGCATCGGATGTAATATGCTGTCTGCTGGTATTGTTTAATATACTACGGATAGTTTTAGTGGGTAATGTAGTAGTTTTAATTTTTAGCGCGTTTAGATTGTTGGAGATGTGTTCGGTCAGAGGGTTATTCGGTAGAAAGATGCGGCCAATAGGATTATCAGGGGCAGCTGAAAGTGTGCCTCTCTCCACCTTTGATGTAGTAGTAGTAGTCGGTATGTTGTTATGTACTGATGAACGAACTCTGTGAATTTTCAAGGCTTTATGCTTAGCGCCGAGTATTAATTGTCTCGGATACGAAAGGCCCGAGAAGGTATCCTCGATATAACTAAATTCGTCATCTAAATATTTTGCTGAACAGATTCGAAGAGCTCTCAAGTAAAATCCAATAATAACACCTCTCTTAGTCCTAGTAAAAGTGTAAATAGTCGTTTTTGCATGTG
>OZ038505.1:27761384-27791384 GCA_964036315.1 Acanthosepion esculentum
TACAGTAAATATCATAACTCATTAAGCCTAAATAATAAATGAGAAAGGCAGGTTTCTTTCGTTGAGCACAAATGAAGTAGGGGATGACAACGAACTACCTGACTGATGATCTAGTATAAATAAATGGTGGAAAGGAAGGTGGGAGTCCTAACAATGAGAGAACACATTAGTGGAGAGCTATGATCGCCTATGTCCTATAGAACCAGCACACAGAAGAAATCTCTGTAAGCAAAGCAATTTATTTTACTGATAAAAAGCTCTCGGCTCTATATATTATATTTTACGTTATTAAAAATACATTTAACATACATATCACTTCTATAAAACAAGTTGTCTAAATCCATGTATTATTTTCAGTTTTCTTAAGAAATATATGTTTTAAAATAATATCACGCCATGCAAGTCAGTAAAGCCACTCAGACAAAAGGTGTTACTGATTGTGGAAGAATAAGAAAAAAGAGAGAACAATAAGTATCGAGAATAATACAAGAGTAATGAGGAAGACAGTAGATATAACTGACATTGTATTTATATTTTTGAAGATCAAAATTGGCGAGAAGACAAAAAGCTGTAAGTGAGTTCCGCAAAGTAGAAGGGTGAGAAAAGAAACGATTATCATCGAACGTACAGTCACATCTAGCCAATTCGAATTTTGAACTGAAGAGACCTAACCGCCAATCTAGTACTGTGCTTAAATACCTAATGTCTAGTTAACACGAAGTGAATTTCATAGGAACAATTACAGTGAAAGTATTTATAGAAAGGCACCGGGAAACTATATTTCTCAAAATTCAAACTGTTTCTTTTCTCCCATTTTCCAGGTGTGAAACTCTCTATCAGCCTCCTGCTTCCTTGTTAACTCTTATCCTCAAAAATGCAAGCTCAGCATCAATCGGTATTTTTTATATTCTTGAATCCTGTTCTTTTTGTTCCGTCGCCTCAATAAAGGCTTTCTCATATTCTTTCACTCCCAGTAACCCTGGTGTCTTAGTGGTGCTATCGCCTGATGTCAACGAAAACTCGTTGCCACTTCCGTAATGCTAGTTGTAGTAGAGACCTTGTAATCGCAGATACAACTATAGTAACACCGTTGAACAATTCCGGTGTCAGACGCCTTCGAATAGCACTCGCACTAATAGTACTTACTCGATAATACTCGCTTGTATAGTAACGACTGTACACTATTTACATTATTCAGACTATTGTCCTCATCGTTATCACCATAATTACTACAACGTTTCGGCCGTTGTACGATCCGGCCTTCTTCAGGTGGTTGGAATGTCGAACTGAATCCTTTATTTCGCTCACTGAAGTAGACTGTTCTAGTTCCATGTGCCATGTTTAATGGGTGTCAGTTATCAGTTATCTTTTGTTAATTCCCTTCTCCAAGTTCTCCTGCCTTAACCGGGTATTGAACTCACACTCTTTGGTCCTGTCACTGGATCTAACCAACGCCTTTATTCACTGTGCCATGTGTCCTACAAAACGTTGTAATAAACATGGCGACAAAGATGAGAACAACAGTCCAAATAATGTAAATAGTGTACATAATACCTCATCTTAGAAATATAGACAGATACTGAGTAACCGCCGTATAGTAATCAGTATAGAGGAATAGTATAGAGAATCCCACTACACACATCTAAACAAAACAGCTAGGTTAAAATAAAATGCGAGGCCAATTTTACTAATTTGAGGCTCTCTCTGGATGAGCATCGCCTCGCCTCGCTGGTCTACAATCTGCTTCACAACCGAGTCGTGGCGCCTGGCTCAACGCAGTGTCCTCTTCATCTACCGGTACACTTCTAGATGATGAGTGCACCCGGGTCGGAGTCGCGATCTTGTCTTGGACTCAAATTATGTGAGCGTCACAGATGCAGATGTGGAACGTCCAATGATGAGTTTGGTTTGCATTCTCTGTCCTGTCGTCGTAGTGCCGGCCGCTTCCCACGGCATGCATCAATAAACGACATCATAAGAAGTGTGGATGCAGCTGGGTTCCCTTCCCAAATCGAACAGGTAGGCCTCGACCGTGGTGATGGAAAGCGACCGGATGGAATTACCATCTTCCCTTTTAAAATGGGAAAGTCGTTGATTTGGGATGCGACCCTGTGTCAATACATTTTTGGCCGGTAATTTGATCAGGTCCGCGGTTGAGCCGGTGTCCGTCGGCCAGGACGCAGAGATAAAAAAAATAATTAAATATTCTTCTGTTGCTGGTAGATTTTTTTTACTCCTGTTGCAGGGGAGACTACTGGGATTATTGGTCCTCGTTCTATGGCGTTCCTTCGGAGGATTGGCGCGATTGCGTCTCGATTAAGGGACGAGCCTCGCGAAACGGAGTGGCTCGTGCAGTGTGTCTCACTGGCGATGGTTCGAGGTAATGCTTTCTCCATCGTTGCGGCTAGCGGAGGATAGAAAAAATGTTTATAGTTACTATGTCCAACTTTATTTTCAATAAATACTTTTTTCTGTGTTTATCAATATAAAAAAATGTAGAGAGAATAGCAAACCCAATAGTAATAGAGAATAGATTAGAAAATAGAGATCCGTATAGTATAGATGATAAACTAGAAATGCGAACCGACTAGTAATAGAGAAGAGATTACAAAATAGAGATCCGTTTAGTATATAGGATAGACTAGAAATGCGAACCGAATGGTATTAGAGAAGATATTAGTAAATAGAGATCCGTAAATTATAGTGGATAGACTAGAAATTCGATCTGAATATTAATAGAGGATAGTGGAGAAATAACGTTCCATTAGACACCACGCGACTTCCTTCTTATGCGTTTCATACTGGCCATATGGTCTACTTAATTCAATAATAGGATCCCTTGTTCGTTCACTGTCAATCTGTGTTCAAACTCAAGTGTCTGCAGCAACACTTTATTCCTATATAAGAAAAAGATTTCATAAAATACATTTCAGCAGATCAGATAAAACAATAAGAAATCCAGCAAGGTATATATCAGTGGCAAGAAACTTAAATTAAACTGTGGAATGAACTTCAGATATTATGAGGAAGGCTGTAGATCGTATCGAGCAAAACGTTACAGATGGGGGAAGATATTAGTTAATTCTGTAAAATTACTGAAATAACAGCCATAGTTAAATATCAAAGAACAAAGCCGAGGTAACAATCAGCACAGATGATGGCAACTAAAACATGTTTGAGTGATTCATGCAACGATTTGAACAGCGGTTTGCCTCAGGTAAGACAACGCTTGTCTGATGATCGTTATTCCTTCTGTTACGGTGCCGGGCGTGTATATAGGTAATTGTGTGGCTTCAACAGGGAAATGCTCTCTTGTATCACTGTGACACTCTGAAAGCGGCTCTTATCTGGCGTATAATTCATGTGTTAAAACGGAACAATGTAGCGACTCGACTATTACGCCGCAGTGCACAGCTGAACAGGAATCGATAACAGCGGTCTGCAACGAATAAATGGAATTCGTGCAAGATTGAAAAAAAAAATCTATCGAGAGTTCTTTTATTTTTTCTTATGTGTTAAAGGTTATTGCTTTTTTTTCAATCCTTAAGACCTTAAGTATTATCTCTTTTTATACGTCATATCATCTCACACTTCCTTCTTTCTATCTCTCTCTCTCTCTCTCTCTCTCTCTCTATATATATATATATATATATATATATATATATATATATATATATATATATATATATATATATATATATATATAGGAACAAACCAAACAGCACATAGGAACTCAAATCAAAGCGATCATCAGACGACAAGAAGCACTTCTTGTCGTCTGCCATTCGCCTAGCGTGTAATTCAGATTAATAATCTTGGCTTGCTCGTGTTACTAATTTATTTTAGATTAATTTCTACAGGTATTCAGCAAATAGACTTTTGCGCGGGTAGATTTCTGTCAAGTTTCTTTCAGCGAATAAACATAGCTTTTATTAGAAATATTAAATGAAAAATCTTGCAGTATAATACAGGGCGTTCCTAAAGTCTGGACTTCCTAGGCAAGAATAACACCTTCAGTATGATTTCCATCATTTGTGATGCAAAGGTTGATGCACTTTTCAAGACTGAGGTCAACTTGGTGCAATAACAGCAAATTGTTGTCAATTTTAGCACCTTCACTCTTTAAGCGTTAAATCAAGTGTGTTGCATATGTGATTATCATTGAGTTCAATTCTCTCTTCATTCGATAAAGTCATGGTTAACTGAGGAGGTAAACAAAAAAATAGTTAATAAGATTTCCTATGTGTCCAGTCTTTAGAGACACCCCGTAAAACACAAGCATTGTATCTCTCTCTCTCGGTCTCTTTCTCTCTATCTATCTATCTATCTATCTATCTATCTATCTATATATATATATATATATATATATATATATATATATATATATATATATATATATAAATGAACCTCTATTGCCCCATTCAGATGGGCATTTCACTGACAAGACCCAGGGAGATTACCCGTGGGTGAAATGGCCATCTGAATGGGGTAATAGAGTTTCATTTGTATGTAATACACACACACACACACACACACACACACACACACACACACACACACATATATATATATACATATATATATATATATATATATATATATATATATATATACGCACACAGGAGAATCCCTGACAAACGGACTAAAAGACCTTACAGATATGAGAAATTGCTTTACAAATTCCGGATATGAGGGGTTATATTTAGATTAAAATAAAAGATTTGAAATCAGGTTTAACCTTTATTTTCAGTGTTTTGTATAAACAAAATAACCTAATGGTGAGTGAAATACAACGAAAAATATTAAGAAAAAAAAAGAAATAAATTATGCAATGTTAATGAAAATTCATTAAATTAAGTATGCCACGTATGCAAAACAAATAATGTAACGAGGATTTTTTAATCGATGTTGCATGATGATTCTGTCTCTTTTAGTGTCATTCTCAACTTTTTTCTGCATTTCGTTTGCTTTTGTTCTTGAAATTTTTAAATGAAAGACATTTTTTTAACTTTGTGTGCGTTATTGCAAACTTCATACCTGAATGCAGGCTTTCTTTCCATACAACTGACAACCATTTAAATAGCTTTTTCAGTTACCGTCCAGGTTTCATCACAATCATGTTTTTTTATTTGGTTGGTCATTATGACAGTGTGAACGGTGGAGAATAGTTTCTTTGGAACATTTTATATCATACTATGTTGACTTTCTTATGATGAATTCAGCCATTAGTTACAATGAACTTTCTCCAACTTCTAGTTTGTTTAAACTTTCTATTTTTTGCGATAACTTCAAAGTTCTTTTTTTCCTCTTATTGCCATCATCTTTTGCACCAATGCAAGCCATTAGGGTGAAATAAGCATAATCAATTATCCAAAGTAAATTTCCTTAAAAACAGACATTTAAAAGCCAGTTACATATCACCCAAATAGTTAACATATACTCATGAAAAATCATGTCCGAATGCAACAGCAATGTCTGTCTTTATTTTCTCCCGAACCTAAAGCCACTATACGAAACTTAGAACGGCTCATGATGAAACATAATAGACATTCTTTGTCTCTTATATTTATCAATATTTAAAAGCCAGTTATATATCACCCAAATAGTTCAAATATACTCATCAAAATCATGTCTGAATATGGGAGATTCTAGATATGAGGCACTCGAGATATGAGAGATTCCGGATATGAGTGATTCTACTGTATATATATATATATATATATATATATATATATATATATATATATATATATATATATATATATATATCAGGTATCTACTGTCCAAGAAGGCAAGATAGGCAATGCCTACTCTGAATAAAATAGATCAGTAGCTACATTTCCTTCTCATGCACAATATGTATCTAATCCTTTAAAATTATTAATGTTACTCTGATAATTATGCATAAAATACAAAATATTTTATTTTTTTGTAGATTTACTTGGTAAACGTCACTAGATGCCTACCCTGAGTAATCACCATTCTCAGCTTCGTATAGTGGCTTTAGTTCCGGAAGAAAAATAAAAACAAAACTGTAAAACATTTGGATATATTTATTTTATTGTGCTGTTCCTCGATCTAAGCTTTCGACTGAACCATCATCGGAGTGATTATACGGACATTACAACAGAGATGTTCCCCACCAAACATGACTTCGTGTTATGCTTTACATAAAAGTTTGCTGTGTGACGATAACGGTCGCGGAGTAGCAGACGAATTTTATTACTTTGAGCAACAGCAGTGTTTGTCTATATTTTCTCCCGAACCTAAAGCCACTATACGAATCTTAGAACGGCTCATGATCAACCATAATAGACATTCTTTGTCTCTTATATTTATCAATATATGTTTGAATAATAATCTGCTGCCCCAATACACTAAATATGTGTGTGTGTGTGCGCGTGTGTGTGTGCGCGCGTGCGTGACGCATGTGTGTGTATATATATATGTGCGCGCGTGTGTGGGTGTGTGCGCGTGTGTGTATGTGTTTACGTGTGTGTGCTTGCGCGCGCGCGCGTGTGTGTGTGTGTGTGTGTGTGTGTGTGTGTGTGCGTGCATGTGTGTGCGATTGCGTTTAAGCATGAAACAAGCTAGCGTCATGAGAATCGAAACATGTCCACTACACACACGCATTTTGATTTGATTTTAATGGTGTTGAGGGTTTTTTTTTTGTGAGAACACAGTACAAGTTGACATCCGACCACATGGTCCGCAAACGATCATCCTCAGGTTTCCATAGGGCCCAGTCTGTCCAGCTATTTATCCATTGCTCGGGGTTGGGTGGAGAACAGATGGTTCCATAACTTTCCCAAGGGTATTAAAATATAAGTGAATGCAACGAACTCGACTGCAATTCGAACTCAGGTTCCTCAATTCGAGCCGCTTTTCATCTTTATGAAATGACAGCATAACCATGGCTTATAATTTAAGTTCGAAATTTACAAACCTTATCCAAAACTAGCTAACCACGTTAGGGAGTTAAAAGAAAAGTACGGAAAATTCCTAATATATGTTAGAATATTTTGACAAAAGCCAAGCTATACAGTAGTGAAATATTATGTGCAGATTGTGTAAAGAATAAAAACTGTCGACAAACCAAGACAACTTGTTAAATGAAAGAACTGAAGTAAATGCAGCTAGTAAACATACGAAAATCTACGATATCTACTGGAACAATTTAGTGTTTGTAATATTTTGGATATTTATATGAAATGGACAAAGTCCGACATTTACTTTCAGAAATTTTTTTTAGCTCCTCTGTGTCTAAATCGGTAAAACACATTAGGCTATATGACGGTTTCGTATAGGATACAGGTTCGATTACTGTCGGAGGACGCATATTTTCTAGAAAATGTCCCGGATATTCGGGCCGGTAAATGTCGTTAATACTGTTTATTATAAACAAAGCATTTACTTAGATATTTGCATCTATAAAAAGAATGTATAAAGATAAAAAAATGTCTTATTATATATATTTATATTAAGGTTTCAGACTCGATGAATCACTTAAATATAATTATCAAATTCTCCTAATAATTTCAAATGTATATCATTGCTTTAACCGACTTCTAATGCTCTGGAGTGAGCGGCTTGGTGATAGTAGTCGTGGCTCCAGGGGACACAGTCCTATGGTTAAAGTGAATCTCAGTAGAGTTCCACCAAGGAAAATGTGAGCGAGCGGCGCTATATTGAGTCTGATTTGCTACCTCTTCGTCACCGAGGCCCGTTGGAACAGTTGGTATGTCGTTTGCTTGTTTGTCAGGGTTTCAATTCTCGGTAGTGGATGCGCACTGCTGATGAGTCCCAAATATAGGACGAAACGGCCGACCAGTGCTTTCAGCATTCAGTAGAGGTTTCAGACTCGATGAATCACTTAAATATAATTATGAAATTCTCCTAATAATGTAATATATATATATATATATATATATATATATATATATATATATATATATATATATCATTATTTATTTGAAAATTATAACATAAATATGGTATAAAATGACTACAACAAATAGCTATTTTCTTCAACACTTCTGGTGTTTTATCTAGTGATGGTGTTGAATGTCTTTCTCTCTCTCTCTCTCTCTCTCTCTCTCTCTCTCTATATATATATATATATATATATATATATATATATATATATATATATATATATCCTGATATATCAGGAAGGTAACTTCCTAATGTTATCGATCTGGAGGCGGGGTCAATCCCCGCATACGTCACCTTTGGAAAAGGCCTGAAAACCATACCACGGGTTGACCAAAGACTTGTAAATGAATTTGTGTAGACTTTACACTTAGGGCCGTCGATAGCTGTGCCAAAATGAAGTCACAAGTCATAGTGACCGAGGGTTTGAGTGTACTGGTCTTGTTCAGATTGTTGATCATTGTAGATAACACTCTCCCTCCTAGAAACTGTAACTAATAGGTGATTAGCATAGTTGTAGCATAAACAAACACAAATGTGCCTGAGCGGGAATCTGCAATTGGGATTGGCTAGCCGCCTCAGAAGACAGCTATCCTCGAATACGAGTGGCTAGCTGATATATATATATATATATATATATATATATATATATATATATATATATATATACATATATATATATAAAGAGAGAGAGAGAAAGAGCGACATTGCCTCTCTATATAAATGATATCACGAAATGTATATATATATATATATATATATGTGTGTGTGCGTGTGTGTGTGAGTGAGTGCATACACACATATATATGATAGTACATTTTGTGATATATTTTAAAATTTCAGGTGACTAATGATTAGGTTGTTGTTAAAAGTATGACATCAAAAGAGAAACAATATATTGTAACCTTATTATTGAATAATGTGAAAAACGTGGTAAATTATGGAAGAACTGAACAGATGTTCACAAAACCAATAAAAACCGAAATTGAAAAACATAGACAAGATAAGAATGGCTTCAATATTTCCATTAAAAAATAGAACTGATAAAAAAGCAAAGCGTTTTCAGCCAAGTGAAATTTTTCTTTTGCTTTAAGTTAGAAATTTAAATAGGAAGCAGACATGAAAAATATTAAGAATATTTCTTAAAACACGAAAGCAATCTAATGATCCTTATTTCATGAGAATCGTAAAGAAAATTTTAAAATTTGGTGAAAAAATATATCGAAACAGAATTTCCAAGAGTTATTCCCAAGGTTATGATAGTTTGATACATTGTGTAATATAAGATTGTTCAATACATTGTGTAATATAAGATTGTTCAATACATTGTGTAATATAAGATTGTTCAATATATTGTGTAATTTAAGATTGTTCAATACATTGTGTAATATAAGATTGTTCAATATATTGTGTAATTTAAGATTGTTCAATACATTGTGTAATATAAGATTGTTCAATATATTGTGTAATATAAGATTGTTCAATATATTGTGTAATTTAAGATTGTTCAATACATTGTGTAATATAAGATTGTTCAATACATTCTGTAATATAAGATTGTTCAATACATTGTGTAATATAAGATTGTTCAATACATTGTGTAATATACGATTGATCATGCAATGCTTATCATTGTGTGTTCGTTAGAAGCAAAGGAAAGTTAGCTGAACTGCTATGTCCCTTGTAATGCAGTGAATGCTTGACAATATCACGGCAGATAGAGAGAAAGCTGGAGCCAGTGGAAATGTAATTCGACAGAATACTGAGAATTTCTTGGATAGAACGAGTAAGCAACAGTCTTACTGTAAACGTTAACAAAAAGAAAATTTATACTCAAACTGAGAAAGCGACGATTGAAGTTACATGGGCGCCTAATGATGAAGGTAGGCTTGGAATAACTAACCCACACAGGGTATATCGAGAATGAGAGAGATAGGGTAAGGCAGCGAGCCAACTACATGACGTGCATGTGTGAATAAATGGCAAAACAGGAGACAAGGGGTTTGATAAAGACGGTAATTCTTCTAAGGTCACAACTTATAATAAGTTGTGGAGATCCATGATATTGTAGCTAGTGTAAAATTTTGATTACTTTTACATATGATGATTGCGTCAAGAAAAATACTGAGAAATAGTGTGCATTAACGGAAAAGGTATGAGGCAAATCATGCTGGTGAGAAGTCTAGGGTTCCACCTAGTGTTTCCGAGAGCGAATAAAAGCAACTATGCTAGCCTTGATGCAAAAAGAACCCTCACTGGCGCAATTCCCAATAGGAAGTTTACAAAAAACGATTCCAAGGAACGTCTCTTAGAAAGTCACGAAGCATGATCGTAACGGAAAGAGGTATTATGAATAAGAAGCTCCAGTCTTATAGATGATTTCAATGAATTATCAATAAAGAATAGAGTGATTCGCCATCCTGGGTATGACGATAAACTACATCCGCGTCCTGGGTATGACGATAAACTACATCCACGTCCTGGGTATGACCATAAACTACGTCTAACAGCAAGGCCTCTGATTAGAAGGTTTTGAGGAACGTGGAAGCACCTCTTAATTGCTGGTGTTTCCAGGTCCACACTGACCCGTGGTGGTAGCATCTGTCAGGGTCCAAGCTATGGATAAATATTTAACCCCCAAACTGGGGTCAAAACACTATGTAAGAGTAAAAATAGGTTTTAATACCGGAAATACTTTGTAAAAAATCCTTACCATTACATTTTTGAAAAAAACTTATTACCAGCAATACGTTATTACCAACAATACAGTTTTAAAAAAATATTACCAGTAATAAAAATCATATTAACTTTAAATAACCCATTGTAGTTGATATACTGTAACAGAAAACAAACCAAACTATACATTTTTGAAAAAAAGAAATAAATAAAAAATATTACCAGCGATATATTTTTGAAAAAAATATTACCAGCTATATATTTCTGAAAAAGAAATTAACAGCGATATATTTTTGAAAAAATATTACCAGCGATACATTTTTGAAGAAAAAAATAGACCACGTTTTGGAAAGAAAAAATATTGCCTGCAATGTATTTATAAAGAAAAGAATTACCCATAATAAAAATTGTTGGCATTAAATAACCCATTGTGGTTGATGTGCCGTAAATGATATCAAAGCAAAGCAAACCAGAGTGAACCGAATTGCTAAGTGGACAGTGATGCAAAGAAATAAAAAATAAATCAACTCCTTTTCATAATATTTATGTGCAACATGTTTTATAAGTAGTAAAGAATGCAAGCAAAAATGATTACTGTCAAAAGTATATTTATGCAATGCAATGCTCTTTCTCTGCAAAAAAATTGGATTCAAAAACACCAAATTAGTAGAAAGCTCCCAGTCTATACATTATTACATTAAAACATACGAAATAATTAGTATTGTAACCTGGAACTAAGGAACCGGAAGCACAGTTTCAGTTATTGTTCAGACACGCAACTACTATGTCGGCCATATTATGTATGTGTGAATAAAAAGCAGGGGTATCACTTCTGCAGAAAGAAGTCACCAGACTAAACTGCATTGTCAGTTATTACAAACCTCTTACCAATTTATGACAGTTAGCATCGTAAATGTAGCAAAGAATACACCGACATTTTCACGTTTCCATATTTTAAATTCGACGTCTAAAAACTGACCAAATCAATGAAATAATGATGTGTAAAATATTTCATCTATTTCTATTTTTAATGGAGGCAATTTTATTAAATTATTACTAATAATAATTATTTTCTAAAAGTATTACTAAAAGACGTCTAAATTACAAAAATATTTTAAAAATTATTACAAAGAATTTGTCTATTTTATAAAATCTCGAATATATAACGGTGCCTTCTTCATTCTTATATAAAATATAACAAAATGAAAAACGTTAAATAGGGTTCTAAATTTTATATATCTATCAAACCAATTATTACTATTCAATTATTATTTAAATAATGAATGGCAAAAAATAAAATAATTTGAAAATGAAAAGGTTAAAAAATACACGGGAAAAAATGATTTTAAAATTCTTTTAATCATTTCACTTCATGCAAAGAAAAATGAAGGCAGTAAGACACTGAATGTTTAATATTAAAAGAAAACGAAAAACATTATTAAGAAGACAGAAAAATAAAAGAAGAATCAATAAGTTAGTAGATAACAATGGACATCGCATTTAAATCTTTGAAGATCAAAGTTGATGGGAAGCAAGAAGTCAGAAGAGAAATCCACATGCAGGAAGTGCTAGAGAAGAAACTGTTAACATGGAACTTACACATTTCAACTGCAAAATGATCAGACATAACTGCCAATCTAGTACTGCGCTTGAATTCAAACTATGTAAATCAATGGATCATGAAAGTCAAATTAAAACATCTGAGTGTTAGTAAGGAGGCCAAATTCTTTGTTAGCGATTAGACAGGTTCCTCTGATTAACAGTCGCATATCAGGGCATTTGACGTACTATATCGCGGAGAGACATGTACTCCTGCACGTATTGTTGGTGAGCAAACCTGAGGACACATTATGCTTTTGGGCAGTTTGTATCGCCACTGAACCAGATAGCTATAATTATACTAACCAGTTTCTTTCTTTCCCTTAAAACAAATATCGTTATGAAAAATACAACGAAAAGTCATACGAGAATAGGCGTAAACAAGAAATCACCTCTCTTTCTCCAATATTCTCGGTACCCGTTCCAATTTCTGCAGTGTAGAATTCTTTCTCTTGGAACGGCCGCCAGATATCTTTGCACTTTGGGAAACCAGTCTAAATTCTTTCATTGTCACCAATGAATTATTGTTCCAGGCTATCTTCCGGTTTGCCGAAAATACTCTGGAATCCTTATGCATGGTCTTCGTGTTTACATCTGGGATAATCTTCCAATGTGAAGGTATTGTCGCTCGAGTCCCCCTTCTGTTTTCATTAGTACACACTGGTGCCTCTTTTTCTTTTATCGTTCTCCATCGTCTCAGGAAAACAATATATTAGTGAAAATCTCTGACGCTATAGAAACGCCTCTGTTTCTCTTCATTCGTCTGCGAATATCTTTGTGTTTTGTGATTTTAATGCGCATCACGACCACGTGGCTTAATAGCTCTGTTGTTGTTGATGGGGTCAGCATTCACACGTTCGCTCTTTCCATTACTCAGCCACTAACTCAAATCGTAGAATTTCCGACTCGTTTTTATAACATTTCCTCTGGTACATTCTTCTTTACTTGATTCATTTTTTTTATTTCTTTTGGCAATTCGGATCACTCTGTATTATCTATTATATTTCGGTCAGATCATCTATTAGACTGCAGCTT
The DNA here is from genome assembly GCA_964036315.1 of Acanthosepion esculentum. NCBI lineage: Eukaryota > Metazoa > Mollusca > Cephalopoda > Sepiida > Sepiidae > Acanthosepion > Acanthosepion esculentum. The sequence continues at coordinate 27,774,627 of OZ038505.1, forward strand.
TCTGTTCATAAGATCTCTTTCCGTTACCATCATGTTTCGTGACTTTATAAAGACGTTCCTTGGAATGGTATCTTTAAACTTCCTATTGAGAATTGCGCTAGTGAGGGCTATTCTTGGCTCAAAGCTGGCGTAGATGCTTTTGTTCCTTTTCGGAAATACCAGGTGAAACCTCTGTCTTGTCAATGGTTATCACCAGCAAGTTTTGGCGCTATAACCCACAGGAAACATTATTTCTGACTATATCAGCGTGGCATTTCCAATCACAACGACGCTTTTCATAACCGTATGTAATAAATGAGAACGAGTCCGCGAAAGATTTAAGTCTTTGTTTGCTGAAAGAATGATACACCATATCGCATTTATCATATTTGTCTCTCGTGATTACTGGCGGTTCTGTAACAGGGTATTAAATAAGAGTAAGTTTTCTATTTCTCCTCTCTTCAATCTATTGGCGTCGTTAAGATCTGCTGATAAATTAGAATGTTTGTTCATACATTCTATTTAAACTCCACTCTCAGACTAGCAATATGTCTTCAGTTTCTTCAGGTGAGCTTCTGATATATGAACGGAAATTATTGCGGAAAGAGTCTATCAAGTTTAGAGCTTTAGATAACAATGGTGAAGTTCGGGCTGTTGCTTTAGGCATCTTTAAAGCGTTCAACAGGGATTGGAATACCTCTCCCCTTCTCAAGTTAAAAAGTTATGGTGTGATCGGACGAATTCTTGAACAGATTCTTATGAAATCGTAAAATAAAAGTTATCCTAAATTGCCATTCTTCTTGATTCCTTTGCACGAATGCATATGCCCCCTAAAGCGCTATCCTTGGTCCTATTTCGCTTTTAATTTTAATAACGAACGAAGTGATAGCGTCAGATATCAATTTGGTATCAATGCAGATGACACAAGCATTTATTCCTGTCTCGATAGTAAGTCTGATCAATTTGATAATGTCAAACTGGAGACTGATGTAAAAAAAAAAACCTTCAGCCTGTTGTTAACCGGGGGAAGGAATGGATTGTAAATTTTAACTTCTTCAATAAACCTACTCTCTATTAATCATCTGAGAGATACCTTCCTGCAAATTTTCAGGAGAGTAACTCGTCGCGGCTTCTCTGTCTAACGTCATCGGCTGACATGCGATGGAAAGTTTATATTGAATCCATTGGTAACTCAGCTCTCGACTTGGTATCTATGCTGATGATACAACCATTTACTCATGTCTTGATAGTAAGTCTGATCAGTTCGTTAAGGCCATATTGGCAGCTGATGTCAAAAAACGAACTTCAGTCTATTGTTAACAGGGGCAAAGAACAAAACTGATCTCTATTAATCATCTGAGAGTGTCTTTTCTGCCTTTCATCGGCATGGCGAATACTGATCTCAAGTAGAGTGACTCATTACGCATTCTTGAGGTAAAGTTCTCTGCAGACATAAGGCTGAAAGACATTGCCAAGTCACTAGCTAAGAAAGTTGGTTCACCGTGTCGTGCCAGACATTTTGCATCTCTAGAATCTACCATTCCTCTATGCTTTGTTACCACATATGGTTCAGTGATCCTGCTATTGACTTTGAGCTCTTTGATAAGATCCGAAGGAGAATCAGCAATATTATTGTTCCTAACCTAGACTCAATAACTTTCCCACTGCAGAATGCGAAACTTAATTTAGCAATAGTTTTCTGATATTTTGACCTCTTCTGACTCGTCGAGGGCTTTCTTCTATATCGACAAGTTTGTTAAATCTTCTTCAAACCGAACTTGACGCGTCCTGGGTATGACGATAAATTACATCCGCATCCTATGTAAGACGATAGACTAATCTGTCCTCTAATTGTGGGGGGGGTGAGGAGCGGGTAATCACCTCTTAATTGCTGGTGTTCCCAGATCCACATTGACTCGTGGTGGTATCACTTGTAAGGTAGGGTCCCAGCTATGGGCAAATAGTTAAATCCCAAACTCACCCACCTCCTGTGTAAATCGATAAATTACATCCAGCGTCCTGGGTAAGACGATAAACTACGTCCAACAGAAAGGCCTCTGAGCAGAAGGTTTTGAGGAGCGTAGAATTGCTTAATTGCTGGTGTGCCCAGGACCTCCTTGACCCGAGCTGGTAGAAGCTGTTAGGGTCCCAACTATGGGCAAATAATTAACCCCCAAACTGGGGTCAAAACACTATGAATGTGTAAATATAGGTTTTACTACCAGCAATAAATTTTTGAGGAAAAATTATTACCAGCAATACATTTTTGAAGAAAATATATGTTGTTCGTATGATGAAGGTAGTCTTTGAGTATAGAATTCGGAGGTTGGCAGTGAATATTTCGAAGACAGTAGGAAAGAGTAGTTCAGGTTAGCAGTGGATATCTCGTTTCAGTAGCAGAGCGTAGTTCTTTCTTCTGTTCTGTTCATCTTTGCTTCTGACAGGTTCGCATTGGACATTCGTAGAGAGTAACCAAAATGGCCGCTGTTATATAAGACGGATTGAATATTTTACGCCTTCTGATTGGTTAACCTTTGTTGGGGGAACTATAAAGTGAGTCCAGTCATTTGAGTTTGCTCACTAGTAGATACACAAAAATTGTAACAATAAATATTATCAGCAATAGATATTTGAAAGTAAAAATATTACCAGCAATAAAAAATCTTGTCGGTATTAAATAACCCGTTTATATTGATATGCCGTAAAACAAACTGTTGAGGGGTCTTCTCTTTATCACAGAAAGACTCATCCAGGGTATACATATACTACTGCCAGTGAATACCCGGAGAGACAGTCGAGTAGTAATAGAGAGAGTAGAGACTGTCGGTAGATGAGTCACACAAAAAGACGGTAGAAGGGTCACGGTAACGAAGTACGTAGACTCAGTAAGAAGTCATACAGCGATACGTCGATACCAAAGACTATATATATATTTTCCTACTAACCCGCATTCCTGGAACTACTAACCTGTATTACCAGTTTGTATTATTAGGTTACTACATTTATTTCCTATATTCATTCTTGGCGTTTGTTATTATTTGATACCGGATTTCATCCCGGAATCCACAACACAAACCAAACCAAATTAAACCTAAAGTTTAAAGAATAATTGTTGTGTTTAATAAAACTTGACTTCATGAAGGATTTCCACGACATTACACATGCCTTATGGTTTCCATGATAATTTCAAATCCAATGCATTTCTATTTCAGGAACCACCATTTATCGAGAATCGCAATTCCACAGACTACCTTTTGGATGACCCAGTCTTTTGGAAGGTTTCTGCATCGACATCCTGAAAGCTATGTCCCGGCTCTTGAAATTTCAGTATACCATTTATTTGGCCCCAGATGGAAAGTTTGGCAGCAAGAAAAAACACGGATGGACTGGAATTGTCCGCGAACTTATTAATAACGTAAGATTCAGATTTTCTTTACATTTTCGAAACATTTAAATTTACCTTTGTGTTGAATATTAACACATCTTGTTGATTGACGTTGCAATGCAACCGATAACAGCATGGCTCACGCTAGACTACAGGATTGCAAAAATATACGCCTTTTTGGCTACACGTTTTCCTCTGACAGGATCAGGGGCTGCGCACAAATGAAATAAGTTGCTTGACCAAATTCAGTTTTGCCATTTTGCCATATCGTTCCCTTTCTACATTTCCATTTAGGTTCGGTATGATAAGGATAATTTCTTGTTACATTATTTGCAAGAAAAACGAAGTGAAAGACAATTTGAAATCAAAGTCATAACAATTTCCAATGATCCCTGACTCTCAGCAATGAGGATACGAAGTAAAAAGCAATCAAATCCCCAATGTATGGCAGACTGAACTATTACCCCCGATTGTCGCAGTGAAAATGGGAAGCAAGAAACAAACAAATACATTGCGCTGTCTCAGTGCAATAATTAAATGAAGCAGCACTTGGTTTAATTTAAATTTAAATTGTACTTAATTATTTTTATCCAAAAGTTTAAATTGTTTACTGTAAATACATTAAATTGAAACGCTTTCTGAAGGAAATCAGCTGCCTAAATTAATGAAACTATAATGGATACACGAGGGAGGAATCATTTGACAGACATTAAGCATCTTGTCAAATGATAGTTAAACATATTACTTAAACTTTTTTAATGCGATTCAAGTCTTTACCTGTATTTTTTCTTATCTAATAATGTCAGTAATAATTGTTGCTATTACAAGAAATCATGTCAATTTAGTTTTCTTACGAATGCTGACAGTCATAATTTAAAAACAAAATGGCATCGGATCAAACGTCTCACATTGTAAGAATACGAACACGATTATCTTTAGAACAAAACGAACTGGAAATGTGTCAACAGTTATTAACGTGAATGCGCAAGAACATGTGACAATGCAACTTTGTTATTGACAGAGTAAATGTTTTTTTATGGCTATGGTTAACGATCTAGATTGAACTGGTACACGAATCCGTTAGAATAGAGCAGATGTCGGAGAGACAATTTTTATGGCGGTTGAGACAAAGTAACGGTTAAAGAAATGTGTAAAATTCAAAACTTGAATCAGAAAAAGATACTTTTGAAATCTGAAAGAGAAAAGGAACAAGAATTATGAAAACAAACTGTTTCTCCCTCACTCTGTATCTATTAGTTTATCTATCTATGTCAGTCTATTCATATCTATCTATCTATCTATCTAAGTCTATCCATATATATCTAACACTGTCTACTCATATATATCTTTCTATCTACCCCACTTTATTCATATCTATCTATCTATCTATCTATCTATCTATCTATCTATCTATCTATCTATCTATCTATCTATCTGAGTCTGTTCATATCAATCTATCTATCTATCTATCTTCTATCTATCTATCTGAGTCTGTTCATATCTATCTATCTATCTATCTATCTATCTATCTATCTATCTAAGTCTTTTGATGTCTATCTATCTATCTATCTATCTATCTATCTATCTATCTATCTAAGTCTTTTGATATCTATCTATCTATCTATCTATCTATCTATCTATCTATCTATCAGTCTAAGTCTTTTGATGTCTATCTATCTATCTATCTATCTATCTATCTATCTATCTATCTATCTATCTATATATATATATATCTATCTATCTCTATGTAATTTTTTTCTTTTAATAATAACAGTTCATTACTATAAATAAAAGAGAATATTTAAAGTTATGTATAAATAAATAAAAATGTTTGCCCCTTTTGATATTTATTTATTTCCTATCAACAGAATATTTCAGTCAGATGTTAGACTTCTAGAAACCAATGCTGACCTTCATGGCAAATCGGTTTTTGTCTTTCAATTTTGATATATGGATGCAACACATAACTATTCTCATTTGTCCTTCATCTGGCTTCGTGAAGAATTGAGTTCCCTTGGCAAATACAAAGAAAACCGGAGCATGAAGACAGATCAAATAAAATCGCCCTTTAGTTTAGCTTCAATGAATCAAGAATCCATCCAAACAACCTGCCGTTTTGTACATTCTCGCTCTGCGATGTCCGTCGAGAAAGTAATTTTCATGTGGACAGTTTTATCTGCGTTCTCGCCTCATATGTACTGTTGTAATCCAATCGCCAACGACTGTCTTCATCCAGCGTGTCCATCGGAACTGACAGCTTATCACTTCTTTATTACCTATTTAAACTGTGTCCACACCCAGCCTAGCTTCGTTCTATTTAATAGACCAGACACCAAAGTCAGGAAGAATCCGGCCGTTATCTCCGCCCAGATTCGCAGTTGTCTGTGATTATTCGCTCGGTGGTAGGGAAGATATTGAAAGGAAGATTCGTTGCTTGTAGGTTAGGGTGATTTTCAGGCGGGAATCGGCAAGTACACATCGAAATCTGTACGTAAATATGTGTGAATGGCTCATTGTATTTGCCGTCCACCACGCACACATACAGGCACAAACAAGCGCGCATACACACACGCGTATGCGTATGCAAATACAGTGAGCCATATATATATATATATATATATATATATATATATATATATATATATATATATATATATATATATACACATACATATATATATATATATAATATAAAAATATATATATATATATATATGATTAAAATCAATAAATTATGTCACATAGTTGTTTCATATTATATTCAGAATTATAGATTTTCGTACACGGACCTGTCCGTGCACTCTTCAGTGGATATCAGCAATATATATATATATATATATATATATATATATATATATATATATAAAGAAATATAGTCTTAAAGTGTGCTATATTAATGGGATAAAGTGCTCAATATCAGAGATAGAGCGTGTGTAAATATAAAAGTGAACATAGAAGTCAACACTTAGAGGCGACAGTCTGTTTCATGCTAGATGCAATCATCGGGCCCGATAATTGCATCTAGCATGACACAGACTGTCGCCTCTAAGTGTTGACTTCTATGTTCACTTTTATATTTTTATATATATATATATATATATATATATATATATATATATATATATATAGTATTAATGTCAGTACAATTTGTCACATAGGTGATTGATATTAGCTTCAGCATCCAGATTCTAGATTTTCTTATACGGTTACACGGACCTGTCCGTCCACTCTTCAGTGGATATCAGCAATATATATATATATATATATATATATATATATATATATATATATATATATAATGGAAGAAGAATAAAGCCAATGCTGGAAAAAGTAATTAAATTCGGAAACAAAATGGCGTATCATCTACAAACTTTCAGAATAATGTTTGGGGGGGGGGGCTCATTTCCGCCAAGGTAGCCATATTATATCCAGAGGCTTACTGAATATGAAGGAACATGAGAAAGAAAACGACACTATTAAGGCGAGAGACTGGTTAGATTCTACGACTTATAAACCTTTATATTTTTTAAATTGTAAGTTTATTTCAGGGAGATAAAATTGATTTACTAATATAAATCATAATATTTAACACATAGTTTGAGGAGAGGAGATATATTCATCCCTTTCCTAATGGTATTTGCCTGTAAGTGATTATAATGAACCTACTGGAATTGTTACTCGTCTCTCCGATCTGCAATTTAGAAGCGTTACCCATTAAACTTTGGTACTGACCAGGCTCGAAGTTACTTAACTGTGGTGATCGCACGAAAACCAGTGTTTCAACGTGATATGACAGTAATCCGCTATTAGATTAAATATTTAATCGCTAGCTCGTGTACGATGAATTTACGTCGATGTTAGAATATTTCATATTAAATGTAAGAACCTGGAAGAAAATTTTATTAATATTCTACATTAAAATCAACAAGGATGAAAAGATAAAAAACGCCTATCTGAAGTGAATGAAAGCGCTTATCCAGGTTCAAGAGACACGGAAAAATATAAAATTCACGGTTACCTCATCTTCAGTTTTCCACTCCTGTACTTAATTATAAACACCATTCAAGATTATGTCACACTGCACATGAGACAAATATAATTTCATCATTAAGAATATGTTGTCCAGTGAAGCTATTTTAGAGGACAAAACGTGTTACACATATTTTTACACTTTATCTACGTGGTGGCTAGTAAAAATGCGAAACTTTCTCACTCCAACTCTGACATATATAATTTCATCAATAAGAATATGTTGATCGGTGAAGCCATTTTAGATGACAAAGCGTGTTACACATATTTCTTCAATTTATCTACGTGGTGGCTACTAAAAAATCCGGTAAATTCTCCCTGCACCTACGACTCATATAATTTCATCATTAAGAATATGTTGTCCGCTTAAGCCATTTTAGATGAGAAAATGTGTTACACATATTTCATTACTTTATGTACGGGGCGGCCAGTAAAAAAGCGCTAATCTCTCCCTGCACCTCTGACACATATAATTTCATCATTAGGTATATGTTTCCGGTGAAGACATTTTACAGAACAAAACATGTTACACATATTTCTTCACTTTATCTAGGCGGTGGCTAATTAAAACCGGTGAAGTCTCTCTGGACCTCCGTCACATATAATTTCATCATTAAGAATATGTTTCCGGTGAAGACATTTTAGATGACAAAACGTGTTACACATAATTCTACCGTTTATCCCACTTGCCAACCACGTAGGTAAAATGTAGAAAAATGTGTAACACGTTTTGTCCGCTAAAATGGCTTCACCGGACAGCATATTCTTTTTGATGAAATTATATATGTCGGTGCAAGGAGAATTTACCGCTTTTTTTATTTGCCACTACTTAGATAAAGTGAATAAATATCTGTAACACGTTTGGTCCTATAAAATGGCTTCACCGGAAAACATAATCATATGTATGAAATTATATGTGTCGGAGGTGCAGGGAGAATTTACCGCTTTTTTACTAGCCACCTCGTAGAAAAAGCGAAGGAATATGTGTAACACATTTTCTCCTCTAAAATGGCTTCACCGGATCATTAAAAATATATGATCCGGTGAAGCCATTTCGGAGGACAAAACGTGTTCCACATATTCCTTCACTTTATCTACGTGGTGGCTATTGAGAAGCTGTAAATTCAGAAATAAATTTTTTTTAGCTCTCACGATTTTTGCACAAACTGAACAATCACCGTAGGTCTTCGAATGTTTGGCTCAATACAAATTTGCAAGCGTGACAACATTGAGTCAGTGACATTGCGGATATTACCAAGGGGAATTTCATTCAAACCAGAGTCAATTTCCACTTCAATGAATAAATATTGGCGATTTGACGATGACGGTTCTTACTAGGTATTTAGGAGTCTACTCCAGATTCGCTTGACTATAACGTTCAGTTCTGGAGATTTAGAAGGGCCGCTGAGATGGACTAATCTGAATATTTTCTCGTAGATTGAAATATCTTCTTTTTTTCACTGGACAGCCTTTATTATCGGTTTCCTTACAAATAGTGACACCTTCACATTCTACATCAATTCATTCCGTTTTTAACAAGATAGGCAATTATTACATTCACAAACTATGAAGGATCACTATTTGGGATTAAATTAAATTTTTAGTTAAATGTTGATCTCTTGTAACTTGTAACTTCCCAGAATCTTCTTTTTTATATACTCTCAGGACGTAGGCGATTTGGTTGGGTTATTGCACGAGAAAATCAATTACGTTTTCATAATTGCTCTTCAGTACTCCCTCTCTGTACTTAATTATAAAAAGCATTCACGTTTATGTCTCCCTGCACCTCCGTCACATATAATTTCATCATTAAGAATATGTTGTCCGGTGAAGCCATTTTAGAGGACAAAATGTGTTACACATATTTGTTCACTTTATCCACGTGGTGGCCCGTGAGAAGCGGTAAATTCAGAAAGAAATTTATTTCGCTATCATGAGTCATGCACAAACTGAACAATCACCGTAGATATTCGAAATGTTTGCCTGAATGTTTAACAGAAAGCTGCAAGCTTGGCAATCCGAAGGCAGTAGCTTTGCGGATAGTGTTAAGGAGAAATTCATTCCAAACTGCAGTTAAGTTCCACTTCACTGAATCAATATCGATGATGTCATGACAACGGTTTTTCAAGTGAGTGAGGAGTATACCTCAGTTACCGTAATCCATAACATAGGGATGTGAGCTTTTAGGGGGCCACTGAGATGGACCGATTAGACCTTTTGCATTTGTTACAAGAATAAGTTTTCCGTTTTTTAAATGGGCGCCCTCTACATAAAAAACAGCCTAAAAATAACTTAAGAAAAATAAAACTAAATGTGTTGACTTCGTTTTCTCGACGATTTTTTGAAAGTAATTTGGAAACTTTTTAAAGAAAAATCTCATCCTTACACAAGTACTGAACCTGTCTTCTTTACTTTCTAAGAATTTCAAATGCATATCAATTTCATTTTGTATTGTTTAATTTATATATGCTAATAGTGTTATTCTGTACTTCGTTAATGGCGTTAATACAAAGATTATAGAATGTCCAGAGCTCACGAAGAAGTGATACCAATGGAATAATGAAATTTCTATGAATTGTCTTAAAACCCGCTTTCAGACGTATCCATTTTTCTTACCAGCTTGATTTTAACCCTGGATATTCTCTTGCACTACCGTAATAGAGTAGACTCGTTTTTCTGAACATGATTTCCGCGGAACACTAGGGTTCTGCAAGAGATCCGTAGAGCTTCTATGGGAAACGGTGATAAATAGGCTGGTGCATTTTTGTAGTTTTGTTTAATTTTATAATCGTCATTTTACTATACACACTATTGTAGAGTAATTGGTTATGGTTAAATGTAAATAATTGGCCCAAATGTGCAACAGATTTGACAAAGTTTAAAAAAAAGAAAAGAAGAAAATAGAAAATAACAGGGCAAAATATTATAAAGCAAGCAAGCAATATTTCTTTTTTTAAGTTCCTCAATATTTTTTTTTTGTGGGGGGGCGTTTGATAAACAAATGATATGGTAAAAAGTTTCGCAAACTAGGAATTGGGCTTGACACACAAGAGGAGATTCGGATAAGCAAACGTAACGTTTTGACTTCAATGCAATTCAAACCAGGACTGAATCGTATAAAACGAAGAACCGGCCTATTTTTTAGCTAGAAATAAATCCCCTCATTTGAGTGCGTCTGCCTATAAATTATGGAGAGGGAAGTCTTTGGCAGTCAATCCTAGTGTAGATTGGAACCAACATACGGTAAATTTTTGGAAAGTCCTTGGTTATTATAATAAAGTCTTCAACCACTTCCATTATTTAAAACTATAATAATGATAGGGAATGTATTTAGCAATATCTATTTGGTGTCACTATAAAACCACATTCTCTGGTTAGTGGACAGAATCTGTACGTAGTGGATTCATGTATCAGTGAGCGACTGACTCGAATAACAGGACGCATGCGCAGTATCCATATATTATGTTTACCAAGTGAACTATGATAAAAATATAAAAGACATAGATATTAATAATGATATACAAGGTGAGGCAAATATCGCGCACCAGAGCGGTTAATCATGTTTAAAATGTCTAATTTGTTTTGATAGGTCCAGCTGAGTGGCCACCGAGGTCATGACACTTTGATTTTTTTCTGTGGGGCAATTTGAAATCAGTTGTTTATCAGACGCGAGCCCAAAATATTGAGGAAGTTAAAGAAAGAATTAAATATGAATGCAGTAGTATGAGGGAGGAAGCTGTCCGGCGCGTTAATGAATCAGACAGGCACAAAATTGAAATGTGATTTGAAAAAGAAGGACATCTTGGTTTGGTTTTGTTTGTTTTACGGCATATCAACTTCAATGGGTTATTTAAAGACGACAAAATTTTTATTACTGTTAATATGTTTTTCTTCAAAAATCTATTTCTGGGAATATTTTTCCTTGAAGAAATCTAAATCTGGTAAGATTTTTTTCAAAGAATGTATAGCTGTTTGTATTGCTAGTACTGTTTTTTTAAAAATATTGCTGATAATAATTTTTCGTTAAAAAATGATTGCTGGTAATATTTTTTATTACAAAGTATTTCTGATGTTAAAACCTATTTTTACATAAGTTTGGGTGTCGACTATTTGCCCATAGCTGGGACCCTAACAGGTGCTACAACCTCGGGTCACGGCGGACCTGGGAATGTCAGCAATTAAGTGGTGGTCCCACGCTCCTCAAAACCTCTTAATCAGAGGCCTTGCTGTTGGATGTAGTTTATCGTCTTACCCAGGACACGGATGTAGTTTATCGTCATACCCAGGACGAAGAGGACATCTTGAACAGCACATGTAACTATTTAATAATGCGTAAGTAAAATATTCATGCGTAATTATTGTTTTTATAAATTTGCATATTATCATGACTTTATCATCTCAGATTTTTTATTGGTCAAATAAATTTGCATCGCTTTTTTCAACTTCGAGCTGCTTAAAGCGGTGTTATCTCCTGTTAAACGACCCCTAGGAAAATGCAGTAACTTATTTTCTAGTCCTCAAATTCCGCAGACACTACTGGTAAAAGCATACTGCTAAGAAATCTTAACTTCTTAATAAAATAATGGTGTATAATCATTCTGTACAATGTCCCTGAAACTTTTGCACATCAATGTAGATAAAACTCGTCTGAGGATTGCTTGAAGCGTGAAATTGATACTACTCATGCAGTCCACCTCATATATATATATATATATATATATATATATATATATATATATATATATATATATATATATATAATTAGTGGTAAATATACACATACATATGCAATCATATATCTAAAATATAAATATATATACATACATACATACATACATACATACATACACATACATATATGTATAAAAAATAATTCTAAGAGGATAGAATCCAGGTAGAACTCAATGTCCAGGAAAGAGTAAGGATATAATAAAAAGACTTAAACACTAATATTCCATGGTCATAATTTATTCCATTGGAATCGCAAATACGATCCAATTCATCAGACGTACAAATTCAACTGCCGGACAACATATTCTTAATGATGAATTTCGTGGTCTGATGAATTGGATCGTATTTGCGATACCAATGGAATAAATTATGACCATGGAATATTAGTGTTTAAGTATTTTTAATATATATATATATATATATATATATATATATATATATATATATATATATATATATATATATATACATACATGCAGAGAGCGAGAGAGAGAGAGAGAGAGAGAGAAATATATATATATATATATATACATATAGACTTATTTCAACGTCTGTGCGCATTTATGTGCTAGACTGTCAATTTATCTCCCTTTGTCAGGTTTTGCTTGTCATCCAAGTGAATGTATAGCTACCTTTCACACAAGCATGGTAGGAGAACGTGTTCAATATATATATATATATATATATATATATATATATATATATATATATATATATATATATATATATATATATATATATATATACGTGCACATAAGGTGAGGCGCACACCATAGGGTTTAATGGATAGATCGAAGAGGGTATGTTGAGTGGCCATTGAGGACACCAGACCTCATACCTTTGGATTTTTTTCTGTACAGACATTTGAAGTCAATTATTTATCAGACATGCCCCATAAATACTGAGGAACGAAGAGAATATTAGAGATGAAAATACTCGGTTATTAAAAAAGAAATTCAGTTCTCGAACCTCATTGCCGAACTTAGCCGAACGGAATCATTAGATTTAATGATTTTCATTAGTTTTGTGTATAAACTTGTGCACAAAGTACTGTTTTTAAAGTTTAAATAAGCAATCATCTTCGAACCAGGAACGGATTAATCCATGTTGCATTGATTCCTACTGGAAAAATAGTTTCTGTTTACGAACATTTCGGGTTACGAACGGGCTTTAGGAACGAATTAAATTCGTGAACCAAGGTTCCGCTGTATCTTTAATTATTATATACACATTTTAAATATTTTAAACACATACTAAAAATAACATACCAGGTAATCAAATTTATTTTATTTAATATTAAATATTCAAAGAATTTATGTACCTTTCCGTTTCAAAATGGAAGCACAAAATATTTTGCGTGTAGTTCGTGCCAATAACTCGATACGTTTGTTGGTTTAATTTAATGGAACGTAATTTCTCAGTATTGCAAACACCGGGGACCAGGTACATAATATATTTGTTCCCTGAGTTCATTCAGATAGATATTCATACATTACTGTTAGTAATTCTACAGCATCGTTGATAGTCTAGATTGTTCTCTAGAAATTCGATGACAAAGATAAATTTCCGGTTAGACAATATCATGAATTCTCGTGAGAAGAGAAAGGAGAAAGTGATGAGTTTTGCAAACGTTTATTTTTTGGACTCTTCAAGCGATGACAGCTTTGCTTATTGTCAATGATCATAAAAAATAAACATTGTAACACTTCTGTCATATTTTTTTTATGAATTGAACAAACGCCCCCACAATGTGAATAAGAAAATTCTTCTCCTGATTGTACAAGAACTGGACTTGAGTAAAAATGAACGAATACGCTTTTTTAAAATTTCTTTTAATTAGGATATTTTAATATCCGCTCCGAAAAAAAAGATAATGGACATTTTACCTTAAGAAAAATTACAGTCACACATAAGGCAATTTAGAATATATATCTTTTATATTTTGAGTAACACATTAGCTTTCTCATTTTTTAAATTTAAAAGCATAAGCATCAGCACGCACACACACACACACAGACACACACACACGCATATGAATATAATTGTTTGAATATATGAAAAGAATTTACATAAAATAAATAGACAAAACTTGCCTATATTATTTAATGAAACATGCATCAATATATATATATATATATATATATAGATAGATAGATAGATAGATAGATATAGATACACATTTGTGTTTGTGAAAATTATATATATATATATATATATATATATATGCACATTTCATTAAAAACGACTGACAAGGTGCTTTTATTTAGTTTTTATACAATTTCCCATCCGATCTAATAATGTTTTTCTTTTCGGATGATAAATTATATAAAAAATGTATAGCCGAAAGCGCTCGGATAAAAAGAACATTCGGACAGATTTCATATAATTTATCATCCGAAAACAAAAAAATTATTAGATCGCATGAGAAATTGTATAAAAAAATAAATGAAAGCAACTTGTCAGTCGTTTTTAATGAAATGTGCATGAAAGAAGGACTGCTGCCTAAATACACAACTATCTATCTATCTATCTATCTATCTATATATATATATATATATATATATATATATATATATATATATATATATATATATATATATGTTGGATAATGGTCAAACAATAAGAGATATAATTCGCACCAATTGAAATGCCAACAATATGAGGACAGTGTTAATATACAGAATAGATCGTACTAAATACCTAATGTTGTACATCGGTGGAACACCCAGAAATCCCAAAAGATGAAACTACGCGAGCAGCGCAGGGGCATGATGCATGTATTTAACGCAGTAGTGAGTCAACATAATACGTCTGACAAGAATTACAAATGATTAATTATTTGATCAAATTACTCAAAAGAGAATACATTGATAACGAGCTAATCTCACGATTCTCAACAATAAACTTAATATCCGGACCATATATAAAACCAGTCCTCGCAAAAGTTATAAGACAATGCGGTATGCGAGCTAGTAGAAAAAGAAATCTACTTGGATTGGGCTGATTAAAAATCCAACAGACACCAACGATTCTAATATATATATATATATATATATATATATATATATATATATATATATATATATATATGGCCTGACGATTGCATCTAGTATGAAACAGACTGTCGCCTCTAAGTGTTGACTTCTATGTTCACTTTTATATATATATATATATATATATATATATATATATATATATATATATATATATATGTCTATATTTCTGAGATGAGGTATTATATACCTTATTTACATTATTCGGACTATTGTCCTCCTCTTTGTTGCCATATTTATTACAACGCTTCGGTCCTTGCATGCTTCGGCCTTCTTCAGGTGGTTGGAATGTTGAACTGAACCCTTTATTTCGCTCACTGGGGTAGACTGTTCAAGTTCCACGTGCCATATTTAATGGATGTCAGTTATCAGTTATCTCCTGTTAATTCCCCTCTCCAAGATCTCCACCCGTTTAACCAGGTATTGAACTCACATATTTTGGGTCCTATCACTTGATCTAACTAACGCCTTTGTCCACGTGTCCTTGAGGATAAATTCGTTACATAGATCCAGTGACAGGAGCCAAACAGTGTGAGTTCAATACCTGGTTAAGCGGTTAGGCGGTAGAGAACTTGGAGAGGGGAATTAACAAGAGATATCTGATAACTGACATACATTAAACCTGGCACGTTGAACTAGAACAGTCTACCCCAGTGAGCGAAATTAACGGTTCAGTTCGACATTCCAACCACCTGAAGAATGTCGGAGCGTACAATGGCCGAAATGTTATAATAAATATGGCAATGAAGATGAGGACAATAGTCCAAATAATGTAAATAAGATATAACAAACAAACAAAAACTTTCTGCTTTCGGCTTGTCGGATGTGATAAGTTACATTTAATTAATTGCTCCTCTTGTCGTCAAAAATCAGTTTTGTTTTTCATTCCGACCTGAAGACGTCGAATGCAATAGACGTCTGCGAAACGAGTCGTTTATAAGATTGTCCACGTTGTTTCATCATCTACACATTTGTGTTGAGGGCTATACTGCATTCTGCATATAAATATATATACATATTCAGATCAAAGTGCTACAATAATATATATATATATATATATATATATATATATATATATATATATATATATACCCACAATTTACAAGAAACCTTAAGAAAAATTTTGATCGACAACATTAAAATTCTATATAAATCCTATAACCGGAAACATCTCCCTATAGGATAGGCCCAGTATATTGAACATATCTCTCCTACTATCAACCCCACCTTATTTAACAGTGGGAATGGTGTGTTAAAAGTGATTAAAAATAAAAAGAGTCTCAACAATCAAAAGCTCGGAATAAACGCTCATATTCAAAACAACATAATTAAAATACCTCATAAACAGTGATTACACGAAGAAAAATAACAACAGCAAACCCCCTCTACACTTGAAAATGGCTACGGAAGTGTCTGAACGCGCTTGAGACAATGGATAGTATGAAGAGATTTTGTACTCCCAACGAACGTAAATACGAAAGTACGCTGGAAGAAACAAATACAAAATTAATTAAATTTCATTTTCTCCTATATTTAACGAAAGATGTTTAAAAGAAAGGTTGCTGCCCAAATATACACTAC
>OZ038505.1:27796384-27818884 GCA_964036315.1 Acanthosepion esculentum
AAAGATTTGTGATAACGATGACAAAGATGAGGATAATAATCCGTAGGTAAATAATGATAACTCATCATCACAGAAATTCGGATAGAAATTTGTTTTGATAGAGTTGTATCTAAAAGATGACGTTGTTTTACATGCATTGTTTTCTAATGTCACGACCGGTTCTTTCTGGCCGATTTTCCTCTGTCATTTTCTTTTTTGAATAGTCGTGAAATTGAATAAAATTTTATTTGATGCTAGGTGATTTGTTTTTAGAAATTAAGCGTTATAGTGGTTTTAACCCTTTTTTTTACCTAATTTGGTACAACTCTTTTGTGATATTGCTGATTTTCGTGTTCTGCTCTTTATATTAGTTGGAATTTAATTGAGCAAGTTAATCGGGACGATAATATAGTTACGTTGAAACCAATGTATATCTTATTTGTATTGTATTATTGCAGATTCTTGCTCTAACTTAGCGATTGAATTCCTAAAAAAAAACAATTCTTGAATTTTGATATTTTTTTCTAATCTTACTTTAACTTGCGTTAACATTAGGTGGTTAGAAAATTAATGTAAATGTTTTATGCTTTTGCGTTCGTTGTAGAATGGTGTGTGTTTAGATGATTTTAAATTTGTTTTATTATGTTACTGCTGCCTATTTTTAAAACTGTGTAGACATTCGTTATTGTTGAGTCTCAATCGGTGTATGCTGACGACCTTTTCTTTTCTTTTTTTTTTTTACAAATGGAAGTTTTATTGTTATTTGAAGCGAATTCAATAAGGATCCTGACTATAGATGTTATTTTATATGATTGTTCGCAGATTTTTATTTTGTCAATATTATTATCAGCATAAATATATCGCCTACGTAGCAGGTGAAAATTGTTGCTTTTAATCTTTCTGCATATATAACACAGTTTTGTATTCAAAAATGTTTTTCCCTTTTTGCCAGAATTCTGTTTCGGCGTTAGTAGCAAGAGTTTTTTTTTAATATTTTTTTATTTTGATGTTTTTTTTTTAATGTTTTTGTCGTTTACGATTCTTATAATCTTTTATATTATACTTTTATGTTTAGTTTTGTCGGCGAATCTAATTGCAATATTTTCATTCAGAGATATTTTTGCCGCGTTTATTAATATCTTTGTAACATTAAGTGTATTCTGATTGTGGTAGTTTATTACATTTTTTTACTTTCGTTTATTTTCTTTATTCTTCCAGGTTTGTAGATCCTGTAATTCTGTTTTTACTTTTATTTGTTTGTTAGTTTGTGATATTTTACTTTTCAGGTGCCAGATTTCAATTCCCCTATTTTAGAAGTTTGCATTGTATTTTGTGGCGATATGAAAATCAAGACTGATGTTTAAAAATTCTATGTCTTATGCAGTAGATGTGTAGTCGGAATAGTTGATGAAGCTGTTGTCTAAATTTGGATTGTATATTTCACATTCTATGAGCTAGTCTTTATTTATTTTTAATTTTTTGTGTTTATATGAATTTAAGTTATTTTTAGTTATTTTATCATCTTCGTTTTGTTTTCGCTGTATTGAGTTATATTCCTTCACATTGAATTCGTTTTTATGCTGTTGTAACTTGGGTTTAAATCTCATCGTTTTTGTCAGGAAAAAGTATTCCTGAGTTTATTGGACTGGATGGGTCGGTTCCAGTGTGCAGCACCTGTGCAAAATGCCTGAAAACCATACCATGGGTTGACTCAAGCCTTGTGATTAAAATTGGGTAGACGGAATCCTTGGGTGCCGTCAATAGCTGTGTTATCGTCACAAGTCATGAGTCATCGTGGCCGAGGTCTTGAGCGTGCTGGCTTTGTTCAAATTGTTGATCACGTTAGGTAACACCCTCGTTCTCAGAAACTGTAAGTAAGGCCTGCTCAGCATAGTTGCAGTATAAACCACAGGTGGACTCTGTGAGTGTTAAATAAGCACAAATGCGCATGAAAAAGCGTCTGCAACAGGGATTGGCTAGCCGCCCTAGTAGACGGGTATCCTCGAATATGAGTGGCCAACTACACAAATTTGTCTATAAATAAGCCCCGTACCTTGAGAGGATATCGTGCCTCAAACTCACCCGACCTCAAGTGGAACAACTATATACGATCTATTGCTAAAGATGCACGTAAAATGATCGGCTCCTTGTCCTGTTCAGCATCTGACTAGTCATGCTGTCTAGAGGACAGCGACAAAAATGGAGTTTTGTCGCCATATTTGGGCAGGAGCTGCTCGGATGTCACTTTCCAGTCTTGATAGAGTTAAAGGCGTCTCCAACTCCTTGCTGGAGAAGGATTATTTTCCGCCTTCCTGCCTTTCTCTTACCGGTGGGATGTGGCAAGTCTCTATCGTTACTACCATGGAAAGTGATCGGACATACTACATTCGTTGGTGCCGCCTGATTTTTAACCGTCACGGCTAGCATCCGCCATTCTACTTGCATACTAGCAAATCACCCACATTCCCTCCGTAATCTATCGGTGAGATGTCAGTTCAACACAAACAGCTTCTTCCCGTGAGCCACTGCTCTGTGGAACAGACTCCCAAGAATATATTTCCCCGATCAAAAATCTTTACATGTTCAAGTATACAGTTAAGATTTACCGTCTGATCCTATCTATATGAACTATTCCTTAACTTAACCCTCTACTTTGACTGGGCCCCGAGCCTTGTACAGAATGAATCTTTAAGAAAAAGAAATTCCTTTATTTCGATATTTTTTTATGGTGTGTGCTTTTACGGCCTCTTGGTTGTTTGATGTGGATTTTAAATTTGGCTTTCATGTTCCAGGTTACTTCTTAATTTTTCCTTCATCTCTTGGACTGATTTGCAGAGGTTTTCCTTATTCTAATGTTCGAAATGTTTCTATTTTAATATGTTTCGTCAATGAGCTTGTGTCAGAGTTTTGTTCCACATGAACATCGCAAATCGCAAATTAGCGAGACAAGGCGTTATTAACATTGTCTAGAAACTCTTGTCTTTTACTCTAATCTTTTCATTAAAGAAATCAGATTTAATTAATTTTAACTCACTTTTTATTTATTTACTCGTGAATCCGCACCGTCAAATGTTACGAAGTTTTACGTTTGCGATGCCATGACATAAACGTTTTCAAAAGAGCGGGGATCCAGAATTCACAACTAAAATCGAAGGTCAAATACCCGTTTAATTAATTCGTTCCATTACGACTACGTTTCTTAAAAATGTTTTTCTTATATTACATTTATTATATAAGCATCAGAATCACGTGTATTTCGTTATCCTACAAAACGAATGTTCAGAATCCACAACTTAAGTAGAAGCCATTGAAGTGTTGACAAATTAGTTCCCTTATTACATCATCATGTGTAATAAATTGATCTTTAAATGATTTTACAGAACTCACAGATTTTACAACTATTTCTAAATAAACCCCTCTATACTAATGTGCTAATATGTTTAGGCATTGCAGGGCTTTGCGCTATATTTGATATACAACACTCACTAAACTTACTTTATTCCATATATTATATAACAAGATAGGCACCTCAAGGTGGTGTAATGGTTAGCAAGCTCGTCTCGCTAGAACGATTACGACTGAGTAGTGATTTCAATCCTCACTGGGTGCCTCTTACTTTCGGTCTTGTGCCACATCCAACCAAGCTACGCTGGGAAAATTACTATATTATATTACAAGTATAAAAAATTACAGAGAGAATCAATACTCCGCTATTGATATACATTTATTTTATAAGAATCCCTATTAAAATATTTAAGGTATTATAAATATTATTTTGTCACATCAATTACATACAGCGTGACACGAAGTATATAAATAACTAAATGAACAACGTTAATTATTACATAGTGCTAATTTCTCTTTTAACCAAGGTTTACATATATCACCCTGTGGGCACCTCGAAGTGTTGTAATGGTTAGCAAGTTTGTCTCGCTAGAGCAAATACGACTGAGTAATGAGTTCAATCCTCACTGGGTGCCCTTTACTTTCGGCCTTGCACCCCATCCAAGCTACGATTGGAAAATCACTATATAACAGTTTCAGTGCTAATAGTTAAAAGAGAGATGAAACGGAACTAGCTTCATCGTTTATGCATTTTCATCTGGGTAAAGGATATTCATTTGTTTTTTTATTATTTTTACAGCGGCCTCTTCCATATCAAAATTGTGACCATGAATGTTTCGTATGGAGAAACGTATATATTGACTATTTTGCTTAATGTTAATTACCTTCCATGTTTGAATACATTTTTTATTTAAATATTTGTGGTGTTTCGCCAATGTATTGTTGGGTGGGGGTATTGTTTACGCTAGAAAACGAACCAGAGATTTAAATAAAAGAATATATATATATATATATATATATATATACACACACACACACACACACACACATATATATATATATATATATATATATATATAGACAGGTTTTGTCTATTTATTTTAAGCAAGTTCCTTTCATATTGTCTGACAAGCTTAAGCACATTATCGTTGAAAGAAGAAAGGAAAACACCATATTGATACATGTTTAAATCCAATCTAAGCTTTCGGCTTACATAAGCCATTATCAAAGATGACAATTTCAATAAATCAAACAACACACAGTCTAAACTACAATGATAGTCCACCTTTACTGCTTCAATAAGCTCAAAGTAACGACTAACTCGTATATACGAGACGAGAAAGCGAAAATCGCGTCGCAGCTCGTGACGTCACACATGACCACGCGAGAGTGAAAAACGAGAAGTATTAAGTATGGGAAGCCGTTAGTATAAACCAATGACTTCTGTTATAAATTATAGGCATTTAAGAATATTTGTGGAGATTTCATAGTTTATTTTGTTCAGGTTAGGTTTCAACTGTTTTATGTATATAGCTTCAAGGATTTTAAAATTTTGTTTATTGTTTTCATGTTTAAGTATAGTTGTATTGTCAACAAGGATTTTCTAGAATTGGGTACGCTGGCAGGCATGTTATATATATATATATATATATATATATATATATATGTGTGTGTGTGTGTGTGTGTGTGTGTGCGCGCGCGTGCGCGTGTGTGTGTGCGTGTGTGTGATTGAACAACATTTCTGTGCTACCGTACCCTTCGGAATAAAAATTTTGAACTGAAGAACGTCATTTAAAGAATCCTATCCCTTCTGTCCCTTCTCTCTCTAGTACGCCTGTCCCTTCTCTCTCTAGTACGCACGAATTTTATCCCCTGCCAGTACCTCCCAAATAATGGACTGTCCGTTTTGTTCGCATGGAAAGAGGGGCAATGAATGACACTACTGGGTTTCATTGAGGAAAGGAATGAAAGAAAGAAGCAACGAAAGAAATGTTTAACATTTCCTGCCAATCCCTCATAAATAATGGACTATTCCATTTTGATTCTGGGGAAAGTTTTGCAAAGACACTACCTGGTTTCTGTGAGAAAATGAATGAAAGAAAAAAAGAAAGAAAGGAAACGAATATAGATGCGTTTAACAGTTATTTCATTGAAATGGAAAAATTGTCAATTTGTACATTCATATGATTTGTAATACAATATTGTGTTAAAGTTGTTAATCTCAGATATTTAACAATGCGATAAAGGGAATTTCTACGAATATTTTATTTTCCTTGATCTCGCCATGAGCTTACTCAAACATTAACTTAAGAATTAAGATTTATCAGGATATGAAAATAGGAAAACCGTGAAGTTTTCACGGTCCAAACTAGTAAATATAATTAATGCAGATGAAAATTAATTCAATGTGCCATTGTCTATAAGCCATTCACGCTTAATATATCTGATGTATTTATGGAATGTAAAAGGCAGGGTGTTTGTGCCTAGTTTAGATGCATAAACACGCTTGGGTTTCGACTATAGTCCGCTAATTCTTTTGTATGGTGACGAGTGAATCAAAATTCTACATGTCTCTTTATTATTAGTTTTCTTGTTTGGTTCAGAAGTAAGTTATGGTGAGTAAGGAAAAGAATGGTCGCGCTCAAGTCAGCTTTGCGCAGAGTTGGAACGGCCAAATTATTACTACGTGAGTAGGGATGGCAATATACATCCGAACGCCGTCGTTGAAAAGTGGAAAAGAGAAAGTCAGCTGTCAGTGGACCTGGTAAATGTCTAACAGCGTTTGATGAAACCAAGTGGGATAACCATTTTATTTCGTTGCTTTATTCTTGGCATCGTTAGAAAATGTATTTTATCATTATTATTATCATTATTATTATTATTTTATTTTTACTATTCATTATTAATATTACTTCATTCATCGATTTTATTTTAATTCCCACACATTTTCCATTACACTGAGTTATAAATAATTAGCTTTTACATTTCACACACATGCACGCACACGTATATATATATATATATATATATATATATATATATATATATATATATATATGCGTATGTAAAGAGAGGAATCTGGTAATGACACATTCACTAGTTCTTTATATATATATATATATATATATATATATATATATATATATATATATATATATATATATATATTAAGCATCTTCAACCCCGACCTACAGACTATTTCAGAATCGCTTGCAACTCTCCGTGTTAAATTTGGTGATTGCTACCATAATACTTGCTTTCAGATTATCTTTATAAGATCGCTTTTGTTTAGGTCATTTCACAAAATTTGGAAAGAGTTGGATGAGTCTAGTGGTGATTACGAAGCCGAAGCATCTCGGAAAATCACTCTGATCATTCTGATTAGAAAAAGTTGGTGAGAGCCTCAGACTCAACACAGAGGCCTACATCAAGTACCTTGAGGAGGTACTGATGCCATCTGTCAAGAGTGTGGCTGTTGGAGGATCCTATGTCTGACAACAGAATTCTGCATCATGCTAGACAAGCTGGAGAACGCAGTCATATCTGTCAGACAATTTCTGCGACCACATCACTCCTGGCACCTAAATCCCCAAACTGCAACTTCCTTTATTATTCTGTGTGCGTGCAGTTGAGTGAGATACTAACAAAACTCCTTGTGACACAAAAGATAAACGGAAAGCAAATATTATGGTAGCTATCACCAAATTTAACAAGGAGATTTGCAGGAGATTCTCAAATAGTCTGGTGTGGTTCAATTTATTTTACATAAATAATTCATACAAAATCCAGATATTGATGTTAATGAAATAAATGGCGAGAATACATCGTCGCAAACAAATTTATTAAGATACATTAACCAACGAACCTGAATATGTATGTATGCATGTATATATATATTTGATTTTTGGTGGAAAATTTGTTATGGACGTTTCTAAAATTGTTTTGATATAGAAAAATGTATAATGTATTAATATATATATATATATATATATATATATATATATATATATATATATATATATATATATATATATATATGTCTGTGTTTGCGTGCGTTTGTTTTTAAGCAGCTAATTCTCTTTTAGGGCATATCCGATTGAATAAATTAAAAGCATTGTCTACTTATTTTTAACATTATCCTTTGATATTCATTAATATTTTTCCGTATATTACAATGAAATTTAATATAATTTTATTGAAATATACGGAAGAATAGTCTGGAATATGAAAGGGTCATCATAAAAATAAGCATACATAATGTATATATATATATATATGTATATACACACACATACATATATACAGACACAAACATATATACACACATACATATATATGCACATACATACACATATATATATATATACACACACATATATATGTACATATATGCATATATTCATTTATATATATATACGCTCACATATATATGCTCATACATATATAAATATACATAAACACACGTATATATATGTACATACATATATATACACACACATATATATATGCATATATATATATATATATATATATATATATATATATATATACACAGGTACTTATATAGTTCTACATACATATATATATATATGTTTATATATACACACACGAACATATATATGCACATACGTACACACATATATATACGCACACACGTATATATATATATTGATATATATACACGCACACGCATATATATATATATATATATATATATATATTCATATTTGCACATACATACACACATATATATATATGCACGCACACGTATATATATATATATATATATTTACAGACATACAAACACATAAATTTTTATATATGTGTGTGTGTGTGTGTGTGTGTGTGTATTGCTTCGTGTGTGTGTGTAGACATGATATAGGCAAAAGCATCATCTGGTTAACTGATCAATAAATGAGCCGAAGGGCAATCGAAGGCCTTGAGCAAATTCAATCAAGTTAACCCGAATAATGAGAATAATTCTTTCGTTTTAAAAAAGTGGGAGCGAAAGAGAGATAATTCAAATTATCCTAAATTAATTCGCCAGAATTTGAAGATAAGCGTTAGATTAAAGCCAAGAATCATGCAGAGTCGAGTCAGTCACGTGATGATTAGACTCAAGGTTGATGTGCGCAGGTTCAGTCAATAAACTATTAATTCAGAACATGTGGAAGCCTTTATTTGTCTGTTTGATGTTATATTGAAATGTCATAAGAACTACACACACAGACTCATCGTAATATATGTGAATATGTTTCTGCATTATGTGCAATGACACGGGCATATTGGCTTGTAGACATTTCTACGTTGATATATATATATATATATATATATATATATATATATGATCATATTATGAAAAAATATATTTTTAAGGTGTGCTATAATTATGGGTTAAAGTGATCAATAACATGGATAGTGTGTATGTAAATATAAAAGTAGATTGTAGTCCATATGACCTGATGCCTGCGTTTGTGCACGAAACAGACGATCGCCTCTGGGTGTTGACTTTAGTGTTCACTTTTAAATTTATATATACCGGTTTTAACAGCAAATCGTCTAATAGCAAAATTGTCCAATTTTTAGATTAAGCTTTGAACCGTTGTATCTTAGAAAGGATTAAAGATACCTTACTGGAATTTTTCGAGGTATTAATAACCCTATTGGTCTCTACTTTGACCGGAAGCTCATGAATGATTGAAATAATGTTCAAAATATATATTCTATTCCAGGTTCATATATATATATATATATATATATATATATATATATATATATATATATATATATATATATATATATATATATATATATCACATTTTAATTTTATCCATCCATTGTATTAAGGAATATTGTTAACAAGATTTAACAAAGTTCAGTGTTTAATTGACATTTGCCAGTGTCTCGATGACTTATATATTTGTTGTAACCTAGGGAAGGTTACTGAATAGAATAATCACACGAAGGTTGCTAATGAACGATAATCCTTAGGACACGAACAACACATATAAGATTCGCCATCGACGAGTTGTATTCAAGTGCTAGAAGTGAGTCAAGTGAGTGAATTCCGCAATGAATCTTCAACAGTAGATCAACATACAGTATTTACTATTGTATTTATGTGAATGGGGACATGCCCATTATCGTCCGTTGGTATACTACGACAATAGCTGACTTCTCATTCTCATTTGATAAAACAATTTGTCATTGAACCCATGTTTGCTACAAATAGAGAAGACATTCATAATGGCAGATACTGATTATTTCAGAGGACAGTTTTGGAAATACAGCAACAAAATCCTTTAAATGCCCATGTTGTGATGGCCTGATATATTTAACTTGTAATACATATATTCTTTTCATAATGGAGAACCTCCATATAGAGAATGATCCAAGAGAAAATGAACCAAGAGAAATTCATTTTGACGCACTGACAGCAGCCGTTAATGTTAATCCCACCGCTAGAAGTAGCGAAGTTAGCGGACACATCACCGTTACATATTTATCTCTTCATTATTGAAAAATAAAACAGGTCTGAGAAAATATCACAATTAATGCGTTCTACGTGACTTACCAAGAGAAAATCCTAAACAACTTGTCAGTTTTCGTGTATCTTGTCAGCTTCAAGTATTTAGTAGGATTCATTAATGTGAAGGATAAGTGACACATTTATCAATCGGAGGCGCCAATGGCGTAAGTTACGCTGGAAGGACTGCACACCAACTACGAACCAGACTGCACACAGGAAATATTAGTAGTTTGTGTTAAGATACGCAGTGGATCGTCTATTATGAGGTATTAAACGATAACCATCTCATCCCAGTTTACTGCCAACAGTGAAACCGTTTCAAGGCAATATTGGACCGACCCTTCCAAATTTTGCAAACAAAAAAACGGAACATATTTCATCATGTTCAAGCACGATCTCATACTGCATGAATGGCCAACAACTTCCAGGAAGAACTTGGCATTGAAAAAAATACTTCATCCTCGGATATTGCTCCTTCCGATTATCATCTGTTGCAATGCCATTTAGATGGACTTACGCTATTATCAAGACAAATTGAAATATCTTTTTTTTAGATTTCAGGTAAAAAACAACAGAATTCAATGCACGTATTTGAGCGGGTATTCGTTTCTCTTGTTTAATTATCTAGGATTATTTCAGTGTTTCCCCGAGAATCTGCTAATGCCTTAGTGTCCTATTAGCAATCGCGAAATCAAAATGATAAAACCGGCAGAAAAAACCTATATTATTACCTAATGGTTATCTGTGGATAAAAAGAAGTAACTCAAACTTTAATGTTGTTATGGGATCATATGATTCAGTAGAAACACGTGGAATTGTCAGAATCGTGTTATTGTGGCGACTAAGATTTATTTAAGACATTAAGGACACCGGACACAGTGACGTTGTAATTCCTCTGTAAAACAATTCCAAGAAATATAAACCGATTGAGAAAGGAACTGATAAAATTTTTCAAAGATCACGATCTAATTATTATCACTAGCTAAAGTGATCAACTTTGTCGATATGACCTTGGACTTGAATAACGGTTATTACAAACCATGTACAAAATATATGTAACCATAGTCACTTCAGTAAAGAATCAAACCACCATCATAAAATTCTAGATAATTTCCATAAATAGTCCATGTTAGATTACCTACCAACTCCAGCAATAAGGCAATATTTGATAATAATAAAATTAAATATGTAAAACCTTCAGAACTAAGCAAACATGAAGTAAATTTAGAGTATGTAAAAAAGGACTAAAAAAGTAAACGGAAACATCGTATGCGTAACATTATATGGTTTAATCCAACTATTAAACGAATATCGGAAGAATTTTCCTATATTTAATTCATAATCGTTTTAATCCTTCACCAACACTAAAAAGAAAAAGAAAAATTAAGATCAGCTATAGCTTCATTAGTAACATCTATATCCCAACATAAGAATATTATATTAAACAAATGTATGTCCAACGTAGTCAACAGAAATAACCTTTAAAAAAAATGCACTGCCGAAAAAAAAAGATCTTTCCCTTAAACGGTCGATGTATGAAAGATAATATCATATACCGAGCCAGCATACATTACGGTAAGATGTCAAATTTTATTTTGGTTGCATTGAAAATCTTTGGAAATTTCGTTTCTTCAATCATGACTTTAGGCAATATAAAATACATGAATAACATTAGTCTCTATAAACATTTCTGCCATTTAAAGAATGGTGGTAATGCATATATTATTACGCGGGAAATTGCAGCAATAGCTAAATCGTACAATGAAAAAGGCAATAGTTGTAATTTGCGTCTTGTTGAAAAGCTAAATCACTTAAATAACCCTGGCTTATTAAACATGAGAAATGAATTGATGGTTACATGCAAGCATAAAAATAAATATCTGCAGAAATACGTTGATCCAGTCTGACTTTCACTGTCAATTATTTTATTTCTTTTTTTTAAAATAACATGTTATCTCCCCTTATGCTTAATATAAAAAAATGATATTCACAGCTATAAAATATTTTAAAATTTGTTATATATATATATATATATATATATATATATATATATATATATATATATATATATATATATATATATATTTTAATTTAAATGCTAATAATAATAATAATACAATACAAATTCCCCATGTATTCTCCAGTTACATTAACTTTTTTCCGAGAATTATTTTAAGACATTTTGTTTATGTTTATACGCTCGTTTTATAGAATCGAACCTGTATCCTATACGGAACCGACATATAGCCTTATAATGTAAAGGCCGGTAAATGTCGTTAATACTGATTCTTATAAACAGAGCATTTACTTAAATATTTGTATGTATAAAAATAACGTCTAAACATGAAAAATGTCTTAAAATAATTGCCGGTGACTTTGTCCATTTCATAATGTGTGACGCCATTTGTTTACATTTGGATACGCATCGAGCAGATATGAATGTACGAGAGAAAATCATGAAGAATTGTAGTAAAATCGACTTTGCTAACCGAAACGCTCGTCTGTGGCTAAATCGGTAAAGCATATCAGGCTGTATAATAGTGCCTTATAGGATACAGGTTCGATTCCTGTCGGAAGACGCATATTTTCTATGAACATTTCTCGGACATTCAGGCCGGTGAATATTGTTAATGCTGTTTATTATAAAACAGAGCATTTGCTTAAATATTTGTATCTATAAAAAGAACGTATAAACATAGAAAAAACGTCTTAAAATAATTAACTTTCTTCTTCAGGCAATAGTAACCTCATCTGTTGTGGAACAACAAAGTTTTAAAATGTATCCGAGAAACATGGTCTTGTGCAAGACTAAGTCAAACATTTTTTCATAGAGATTAATTGATTTGTTTTCTTATGAATTGTAAACATATTGGGGGATGTTTAATGCCGAGACATATTTTGAAATGTCAGAATACATTTTTTGCGAGAAATATCGATACTTTCGGGAAATACCAATAATATTACCAGATACAAGTTATATTATTTAACCTATAGCAAGAGGAATTTTATATATTCTTAGCTTTACCAAATATATTTGTGAGTTAGTGAATGTAATTAACCCAAATTGAATTCGACCTCGTGTCTTCTATTTCTCATTACTACTGCTATCCATAACTCTACACGTACAAAAAATACTCTAAATCTCTCATGCAATGTGATGTTAAGTAATCAGTAATAAATGTTTAATTCCAGATAGTAAATGAAACGTTCTCCGCCCTCAATTTTGTCCAAGTTCATTTTACACACTAACTGAGAAAGTCATTCTTCCTTTGTTCGTTTGAATCTAAAGGGTTATTGTAATCTTGGATTTTGTAGGAAGATCAATATCCCGGCAGTTTGGATTCTACTCCAATGGTTTATGTCTCGCACTTCCTGTCTTTGGAGCTATCTTCTTACCTGCTTCCATGATAGCTATAATCTTCAAATATTCAAATGCAATGTCAATCGACATCTCCAGATGCCTTGATATAATTCCCTGTCCTTCTCTTCATCCTTTCCTCTATCACGCCTCTTTACTCTTGTTCTCACTCTCTGTAATTCCTTCCGTGCTAGAGACACCCACGGCTTGATTTTGGGTGAAATGCTTAAAAAAATAAAAAAAGTCCGTCCAAGGGGATGGATTTTCTCATGATTTTGTCACCAGCTGAAGTAGACAGGCCGTTAGCTTGCTCATTTTGTGGTAGTTGCACGACTGTTACACCCGCGCCGACACACACGGACATGAAACATTAGAATCGCATAGAAATTGGTTCTTTTCACTTACATCCACACCCGCGCGCACGCACACAAACACACACACACACACGTACACACACACACGCGCACGCACACACACACACACACACACACACACACACACACACACATATTTTTGAATTGGACAAAGTCTGACAATTTATTTAAAGACATTTTTGATATGTTTAAAGTTCTTTTTAAAGATACACGTATTTAAGCAAATGCTCTGTTTATAATAAACAGTATTAAATATTTTCTATGAAGATTTCTCGGACATTCAGGCCCGTAAATATTATTTAATACTGTTTATTATAAACAGAGCATTTGCTTAAATACTTGTATCTATAAAAAGAACGTTAAACATATCAAAAATGTCTTTATACACACATACATACACACATACACACACACACACGCACACACACACACACATATATATATATATATATATATATATATATATATATATATATATATATATAAAAGTGGACATGGAAGTCAGCACTTAGAGGCGACAGTCTGTTTCATGCTAGTGCAATCGTCAGGCAACTAGTCGCCTGACGATTGCACTACCATGAAACAGACTGTCGCCTCTAAGTGCTGACTTCCATGTCCACTTTTATATTTACACACGCTCTATTTCTGATATTGAGCACTTTATCCCATAAATATAGCACACTTTAAGACTATATTTCTTCATATATATATATATATATATATATATATATATATATATATATATATATATATATATATATATATGTGTGTGTGTGTGTGTGTGTTCTTAGAATTTTCTTTTCTGGACTTAAATTAAGTAGCAATTGTCCAAATGTTCGGTATGTCCGAGCGCTTTCGGCTGTACTTTTAGAAATTATCAAGGATTAATTATATTTTTAATTTTAACTGAATACCTGGATTCACTCATTTTCACACGAATGATCACTTCTTTCCACACGACGTAAAAAACACCAGGGACTTTTTTTAGTGAGCTTTATAGAAAGTTAAAGATATAGAGAGTGGTCCGAAAGTATTGTCATTCTTACAAAATTACAATTTTCTATTTCAGATAGCTGACACAAGATCCTACAAGAAAACGATGGTGTTCATACAGGCCTTCTTGATATGCGAGAGCGTCAATGAAAGTGAATAAACTGAATCCAATACATGTGCTTTGTATTACTCTATTACTTGTTCTCATTACATTTTGGCTAGGGGTAACAAGATTTTCGGACTGCCCTGTATATTTATTTATATATATTTACTTAGATAAACTGTGATAAACATAGTGATAGATATGATTTCGTATTTTTCTATAAGGCGACGTCTAGATAATACGAGACTCCAAATCTAGAAATATTTTCAAGATTTTATCTGATATCCTTAGTAAAGGGTGTTTCATTAAGACGGAATTTATATAAGGGAGTTTCATTAAGACGGATCAAGGTTAGCAGTAAATAAATCAGTATTATTATTGAAAAATTATTTATTTCTCTGCTGGATCACGTTCTTTATGTCATGGCAATTATGTGTGGAAAATAATATCGCCCAAATGTCTGCAAAATCTGAAAGAAAAAGAAAAAAAAAATCATTAGATGTTTATACGTAACCACTCATTAAAATCGGTCCAAGTTATTGGAACGCCATTTATAAGACGACAGAACGAGATCCACATAACGAAACTGTAACTGAAGATGCTTGTATTAGACGGGATAATCATAATAATTTTAAAGGGTTTTAATTATGCATTTAAGGACTTTATGTTTTCATGGTGATATTATGGCATCTTATGTATGTTGTTCCTTAACACCGCAGAAAATACCGTTAATGTATATTATTAACATTTGCCTATTATACTAAAAGTTGTTTGCTGTATGAGGATAAAGAATTTTAATTAGAAATAGAGATTGTATATTATCCTAAATGTTGTTATTTGACACTACCATGAGAAATGATGATTAGTGTTAACGCACCCATATGTCTACAAATCAAGAACGAAATATTTGTTTCCGTTATCTGTGCATGTTGATCAATGGAAAATTCTCAAAATTGTTGGGTAATCGTCTCTTGAATATTGCATTTTACTGTGAAATCAAGAAGCAAAGATAGTTTTATTACGTTTATAACTGCAGTACAAAATTATAATGTGGATTGTTTTTAGCTACAAATATTTATATCGGTTGATACCATACCGAGGCAGTTGTTAGTCTACTGCAAATCAATGGTGGAATCATACTAACCTACTTACCAGAGCCGATTCACCACAGGGTCTAAGGTTAGCTTTTTTAACGATTGTATTAGTCGACTCCTTATTTGGACGTTGTTTTGCAGATTTCACGGTCGACTTATACGTGGAAATATACGGTAGGTATGTAGGTATCTCTGATAGATAGATATCAACAGACTGATATAGATAGGAACAGAGACAGACATATAGATAGATAGATAGATAGATAGATAGATAGATAGATAGATAGATAGATGTATTTTATTGACTTTCAAATACACATTTGCATATAGAATGTGGGTTTTCCCGACTATTAAGGAACGGTAATGATTTAAATATTTGAGAAATTAATGAAAATTACTTCGCAATATATTCTGTCGCTCTTGATTGAAATTATATATTTATTGAAACCCGTGGCAGTGTTTAAGCAAATAGAATCAACAAATAAATATCGATAACCCTCGGAAAATATTATCTTATTTACCTTGTAATAAACTACTCTCAAGTTGTGTGATAAAATCCTGGACTGAAAAACAATTTATTAGAATCACATGATTTGAATATAGTAGATAGACTGAAATTATGAAACATTGATGGTATATTTAACTTATTTATATATAAGTATATATGAGTTAAAATATGGGCACATCGAGGCGGTGTAATGGTTAGCAAGCTTGTCTCGCTAGAACAATTACTACTGGGTAGATCCTCACTGGGGGCCCCCTACATTCGGCCTTGTGCCAGATCTAAGCTACGCTTGGAAAATAACTATATTAGTTTAAATATAAGTATATACGGAAAATATTTTCCAATTTCAAGAATTGCATATACATATATACATACATATGTACACGCACACAGAAGCATACGCACGCCCCCCCTCATATATATATATATATATATATATATATATATATAGAGAGAGAGAGAGAGAGAGACAGAGACAGACAGATAGACAGACAGACTGACAGTCATACAGACACGACATACCCATACATGACATAAATATTTATATTATTCGGAATTTTTATCCTCGTGTTCATTGCCGAATGCTTTATTTCGCCCAACGAGGTATATTGTTCTAGTTCCACGTGTCATGCCTCTCCAGGATATTCCAATTATTTCCTTTTAACTAAATTCTCCAACTACTACTGGGCAACTCAATAAGATCCTCGATACTGTTCACAATGGAGACAGACAACAAAAACTATCTCGACTTCCTGGATGTACTAATATCTCGAACACAGCATGGCTTCAAGGCATCCGTATACCACAAGCCTATATTCACCGGATAATTCCTCAACTTCAACTCCGAATACCCATACAGTGCAAAGAACGGGATCGTTTACTTTTTGCCAGACTCTGAATGTTGACGATTTGTGTCTTCTACATCTTTTGCCTGACATATCAACCATTTGCTGAATATTCGTGAAAGTTCTCAAATTTAAAAGGCTTGATAAACCAGATAAACTCGTTATTGTATATGAACACACGCAATAAAATAAACCCTACTGTGTCTTGATAAAGTATATATATATATATATATATATATATATATATATATATATATATTTATATATATACACTTTATCAAGGCAATGTAGGATTCATGTGTGTGTGTGTATGTAAATTTGTGTTTGATGTATATGAATTCCATGGGTTCTACCCTTGGTTCTTTAAATGTGTTTCTGGCTTCGATGAATTTTTATGGCCAACATCAAACACACATATATACAGTTTTGAAAATATGTCAATTTCTACTACCATTATGTAGTCTTAAACGGCACGCACGCAATAATATATATATATATATATATATATATATATATATATATATATATATATATATATATATATATATATATATATATATACAATTTACATTGTTCGGACTGTTGGACTCATCTTTATTCTCATACTGACGAAGTTTTGGCCTACTTGAGGTGATATGAGTTGGAATTTCGAACCGAAAACTAACGGGGGTAAATTATACTAATTCCATGTATCGATAATATTGATGGTTGAAGTAACATATATATATATATATATATATATATATATATATATATATATATATATATATATATATATATATATATATATATATGTAAGTATAAAAATATATATATATACACAATGCAATGAGAACGAAACTAATATATCAATTCTAACTTTCACAGTAATAATTAAAAAAGGGGCTCAATACCAATAGTAAAGCGATAATTATTTATTATAATTTTATCATATAGACAAAATCCAAATTTGGTTCTCAGTCGTGGAGGTGCAATTGTAATGCACCAAAACGAAGTTTTGTAGTGAGTAAACTGTTTTTGTCTATATGACAAAATTATAATATATATATATATATATATATATATATATATATATATATATATATATATATATATATATATATATATATATATATATATATATATATATATATATAAAATATATTATTTGCGGATTATTTGCGTTATACTCACATATTTCCGATGTGTTCCCTAATTTTGAACACTTGATATTTGAGTAAAAATTCACATGAATAACTTAAAGATTTGAAGCACAACCGAACTACTATTTTTCTAGATTTTGTGAAAATTTAAATTAAAAAAAAAAAAAAGAAAATGGACATACATTTTTGACATATGAAAGTTTTATTCTTAAATTTGGACAATACTGTATGTATGTATGTATGTATGTATGTATGTATGTATATATGTATGTATGTATGTATGTATGTATCTATCTATCTATCTATCTATCTATCTATCTATCTATCTATCTATTTATTCGTATATCTATGTATCTCTTTCTCCCTCCATCTATCTATCTATCTCTCTCTCTCTCTCTCTCTCTCTCTCTCTCTCTATATATATATATATATATATATATATATATATATATATATATATTCGCAACTGAAAATTCCGAATTTAAAACCTTTCTTTCCGTTCTTCATTTTTGTCATATTGTGAATAATTAATATTTGACAAATGTTTATCGTACTTATTATATGGGACACTTTCATTTGTCCTCATTTTATTAACTGACACATCTATTATATACACACACACACACACACACACACACACACACACACACACACACACATACATACATATATATATATATATATATATATATATATATATATATATATATTCGGGTAGACAATGAAGTGAATCCTGAATGTTGATAGTTTCTTTTCAACACAATATTCAGGCCACGTGACTAGAAGGATGTTTGAACCATTTACAGTATTGTCGAATATCTTTGTTGATTAATGCTTCCCTAATGTTGAGAACATTCACCTATAATTTTCAGAGTATAAAACTATATTATCATATATGTATATACCATTGAGTCATCACATATGTATATACAATAATATGAAGAGAGCGTGGTAGAGAATCAGAGCCATTAATATATAGATGTAGACATGCGTTACAGGCAATTATATATTATTTTAACAGATATATGCCGGATTGTCTCCCCTGTTCCCTATATACACACTATCCATATATGCAGGATTGCCACCTCTGTTTCTGATATACACACTACTGTATATGCAGAATTGTCTCCCCTGTTCCCTATATACTCACTATCCATATAAGGAGAATTGTTTCCTCTGTTCCTTATATACTCACTACCCATATATGCAAGATTGTCTCCTCTGTTCCTTATATAGACACTACCATATATGCAATATTGTCTCCTCTGTTCCCTATATATTAATTATCCATATATGAAGAAGTGTCTCCTCTGTTCCTTATATACTCACAATACATATATGCAGAATTGTCTCCTCTCATCCTTATATACTCACTATCCATATAAGCAGAATTGTCTCCTCTGTTCCTTATATATTCACTATCGATATATGCAAGATTGTCTCCTCTGATCCGTGTATACTCACAAACCATATATGCAGTATTGTCTCCTCTGTTCCTTATATACTCATTATCTATATATGCAGTATTGTCTCCTCTGTTCCTTATATACTCATTATCTATATATGCAGTATTGTCTCCTCTGTTCCTTATATACTCACTATCCATATATGTAGAAATGTCTCCTCTGTTCCTTATATATTCACTATCAACACATGCAGGATTGTCTCCTCTGTTACTTATATAGTCACTATTAACACATGCAAGATTGTCTCCTCTGATCCTTATATACTCACGATCTATATATGCAGGATTGTCTCGTTTGTTCGTTATATACTCACAAACCATATATGCAGAAATTATCTCCTCTGTTCCTTATATACTCATTATCCCTATATGCAGGATTGTCTCCTCTGTTCTTTATATACTCACTATCCATATATCAATGTACAAATGTATGCAATTCTGGCCTCCCCCTGGACTTTTCTCTGCCTGTGCATGTGTATGTGTGCGTTATGGAAGGCCACTTATTGTTAATATCATTTTTTCCTCTTCTAATCGATTTCCTGTCATGTTTCTGTCGATTTGCCTCCATTGCGCCTTTTTTGAGACACCGATTTAAATAAATTAATGAACAACCACAAGAAATCAATGTTTTTTTGTATTCAATATATTCTATTTTACTTCCATCATTCCAGATATTTCACTCTCTTTCTGCCTCTATTATTTCTCTTTTCATCTATCTTTTCTACCCCCCACTTTATAGAGTCATTTATTTGTCCTTTGGTGTGCCTTCAACCTGTGATAGCAACCTAGGTACAATCTTATCCAAAATGACATTGTAAGCACCAGCCAGTATTTGTAATGCCGATTTTCTAGAGATGACAAGTCTATCCAATTGAAATACAGCAACACATTTTCCGTTTTTACAAATGCTCTATGTTTACGCTCACCTGAATACATGACCTTGAATCGCATGGGCACTTCGTTTTACTACCTCTGCGCCGAAAATATTTAAATTTTAATTAATATTTATTAATTTATTCTTTTATTTATTTTGTATTTATATTTTAATTGTATTTATTTATTTTTTAATCGGATTAGATAGGGTCTCCTATTGCCCGGTTCAATCTCTTTTTCGTCTTAAACAGTAGAGGGTTATCTTTCATTTCTGCTGAGGATAGTTTT
This sequence comes from Acanthosepion esculentum, assembly GCA_964036315.1. NCBI lineage: Eukaryota > Metazoa > Mollusca > Cephalopoda > Sepiida > Sepiidae > Acanthosepion > Acanthosepion esculentum. The sequence goes on from OZ038505.1 coordinate 27,817,278, forward strand.
CCCGGTTCCTACACCTGAGGACTTTATAAGAGTATATATCATGACATTTAGGCAATAAGACTGGCTCGAGCTTACGACTCTTCATTCGGAGGGTACTGCATTAGCAGTTTTCTTATTGCTGTATCCAGACGGGTAGGAAAGAAGCCGAACAATTTGAGAGGTTTCTCCGGTCAACAACCGCATAACATGGAGGTTATTTCAGTGTCATGGATAGGTGACCCTGCAAGCACTTCCACGCGATAACCTCGAGGTGACACACTATTCTGCAGTCACCGCCACCTTCCAGTCGGCTTGCATTGCCCTAGATGACAGTCATTTTTGGATTCTTCCACCTTAAAAGATTATCATATGACTACAACGATTACATAAAATAAAACTAAAGCAGTTTGCAAAAAACAAAACAAAACAAAAAAACACTTAAGCCTCTCACGTTTTATTCCTCTAACATCCGTGGCATCGTACCGATTTTTGATGTGTAGAACTGATTGAACTGGGACATTCTTCCGACATACTAGCTCTCTGTGAAACTAACATAATCTTTAAGATTGGTGGAACTTCTGATACTTCGGACTCCTTCGGTTAGTCATTGCGTCTATTTTGACAATGTACTTGAAGCTCCAATCAACTCTGAATTGGTTAAGAGCTTAACTTCACATCACAGGCTTTCTTTCACATAAACAATATGACTTTCTTTTCTATAGGTCAACCACCGAAGTATTAACTGTAATTTACTGAATTTATATATCATGCTTTAGATAATAACGCCGACGTCCAGGCTGTGTCTTTAGATATCTCGATGGCGTTTGACAGCCCCAAGATAGTGATTTTCCAAGCGTAGCTTAGATGTGGCACAAGGCCGAAACTAGGGGTACCCATTGAGGATAGAACTCACTACTCGGTCGTAATAGTTCTAGCGAGACAAGCGTGCTAACCATTACACCACCCCTAGGTGCCCAGGCTGTAGCTGGATATTTGTCTTAACATATCACGATGGCGTTTGACAACCCCAAGGCTATGGCTGGATATTTGATTTTAGATATCGCGATGGCGTTTGAGAGCCCCAAGACTATAGCTGGATATCTGACTTTAGACATTTCGATGGCGTTTGAAAGCCCCAAGTCTATGGCTGGATATTTCACTTTAGATATTTCGATGGCGTTTGAGAGCCCCAAGGCTATGGCTGGATATTTGACTTTAGATATCACGATGGTGTTTGAGAGTGCAAATGATATGGCTGGATATTTGACTTAAGTCAATCATTTGTAATAAGTCGAGGAACGAAGAACGTGTTGAACAGCCACGCTTCTAGATCATTTCACATTAGTTCGGTGTTCCCCATACCTCTCTCTCTCGGACCTACGCCGTTTCTTATCTTCTTCAACGACGTTGCCGATGCCACCAATTCACATATAGCAAAACTATTCACACCTGTATTAATAGTATGTCCGATAGTCGAGGCAAAGTAAAACCGGAAGCTGCTCTTGAAATGACGTGCAATCGGGGATTAACTGAAATAAGAAATGGCTTGTAGATTTTAACGCTCCAAAAAGAAAACTGATATCCTTTAATCATCTAAGGAACCATTTTTGCCCTCTATCAGTATGACT
>OZ038505.1:27823884-27826384 GCA_964036315.1 Acanthosepion esculentum
TTAAAAATGTAGATATTGTTTTATCAACAGTTTATATCGTCTATATATCTCGTTGACAATATTTACAGATTCTTTGTACATATTTTTATTAAATATTTGGGTGTTGTAAATTAAAGTTTTAGTAAGACAAACAAAAAACAAATTAAATATAATAAAAATTATTTTAGATTTATTTTTTTGACTATATCCTGTAGTCAAGAAGCACAAGGCACAACTGTCCCACTGACATTCACCATTATTATTTTATACCCGATATTGAATACAGGATAAGTTGATTTATGTGAATAAAAATTCTTTGTTTTTTATTATTTTATTGCAAAAAGGCTTTATAGTGGAAACTATTTATTTTTTATGATAGGTGTGCCGCGAAGATTTAAAGAACTCAATAGTGTGCCGCCATGTAAATCAGGTTGGGAACCACTGTGTTAAATAGCAGGACTTTTATCTGGAATAATCCTTGGTATTCTGACAAAATTGTTAACGCAATATTCACTCACAAAAATAATTTTTCTTTCAATTCAAAATGTTACGGTTTTAAATAAAGTATAATGAGTTGATAAGTCACAAATAAGAACTCACTTAGTCAAGAGTTTATATTTTTGATTTTCTCAGACTTCGTTTTCCGTTATTTCCTGTGCGTTTTTGTTTTGCAATACCCTTGTCAGTTTCGTTCTCTCTCTCTCTCTCTCTTCACATTCTTGAGTTATTTTTCTTTCTATCTTTTTTCTTTTCCACTCTTTCTCTTGATATTTTCTTTATACTATCGCTCTCTATCACTTTCTCCCGTTCACTTCTTCTTGCCCTATTATTACCCTCTCTCTCTCTCTCTCTCTCTGAATCTTTATAAACTCCATATCTCACCGACGTTTTAAATTTGTTGTCATCGCATATTTCCACATTACATTTTTTCTTTCTCTTTCCATAATATTTCTAAGTAAATGAATATTATGTTCGTTTCCACATGTCTCTTCTTTTTCTTCGCTTACTCTTAATTTTGATTATTTTTTACAAGTCCGTAGAGCAATAGTCGTACATCTTATATTATATATAACAGACTTCCAACCTACCGAGTTTCACCCGTCGCATTTTCGTATACAATATATATATATATATATATATATATATATATATATATATATATATATATATATATATATATATATATATATATATATATTCTGTTTCTACGTTATTTTTACAGATACAAATATTTAGGTAAAAGCACTGTTCATAATAAGTAGTATTAAATACATTTACCGGCTAGGAGGTCCATGAAATTTTCATAGGAAATATGTGTTCTCCGACAGGGATCGAAGCTCTATCTTACACGGGGCAATCATTTTACCTCACGTGCTGTAACATTTAGCTAAAGTTCATCAAATGTAGTTAATACAATTTATTATAAATAGTGCATTTACTTAAATATTTATATTCATGAAAATAACGTTATATACAGAAAATATATTAATATAATAAAAATATATATTCATATATTTCATGATATATATATGTATATATATATATATATATATATATATATATATATATATATATATATATATAATGAAATATATGAATATATATTTTTATTATATTAATAATAATAAATATATACATATAAATCCGTATATATATATATATATATATATATATATATATATATATATTTAACATAAAACGTGTGTTAGCACGTGCGAGACAGGGTATCGCACGTGTGCTAACACACGTTGTATGTTATATATATATATATATATATATATATATATATATATATATATATATATATATATCCATTTATATGTATATATTTATTATATATAATATATATATATATATATATATATATATGCATTTATATGTATATATTTATTTAGAGACAGGAAGATATAGATAGATAAATAGATAATGAACAGAAGGAATAGATAGATATATAGATAGATAGATAGATAGATAGATAATGGACAGACAAGGATAGCTAGATAGCTAGCTAGCCAGATAATGAACAGACAAGGATAGATAGATAGATAGATAGATAGATAGATAGATAGATAGATAGATAATGGACAGACAAGGATAGCTAGATAGCTAGCTAGCCAGATAATGAACAGACAAGGATAGATAGATAGATAGATAGATAGATAGATAGATAGATAATGGACAGACTAGAATAGATAGATAGATAATGGACAGACAATTATATATATATATATATATATATATATATATATATATATATATATATATATATATATATATATATATATATATATATATATATATACAGATAGTTAGATAGATAGATAGATCCCATTCTCTCTAAACTACAAAATCTCCACCTGTTTCTATTTCCTCCTGTAGAATGTAATCCTTCCTTTTTATTTTACAAGTGACCTGGTTTGCTCCTCTTTTTTGCTTTCTTTACATAAAACCTTCCATTTCCTAGCAGAGAAAAGATATTTAAAGATATTTAATGATATCTTTCCGAATTGCACAGTAATAC
>OZ038505.1:27831384-27856384 GCA_964036315.1 Acanthosepion esculentum
ATTTCTCCCCTTCGCCAGGAGATTATCGAAATTCTGAAGATTGATTTCTTTGAATAAATACTTCGACAAAAACATTACTTGGCGGTATAATAATTTCTTTAATTTAATGTTATCGAACTTCATGTTAAACAATAATTTTTAAGAAATTTAAATAATTTCTATGCATTACTTCAAATAAAGAAGTCCAGAAAGTGAATTGTAACTATTGAGGCGTTTGTTGAAATAATCCAAAAATGACTTTGAACTATTGAACACTCAACGCTTTGGGTCAAGTCACTTTTTGGATTACTTCAAATAAAACGTTGGTTTAACTAAGCCAAAAAGTGACTTGGAACTACTGAAGCCACAATTTTGGGATCAAGTCAATTTTTTGGGTTACTTCAACTAGAGAAGTCCAGAAAGCGATTTATAACTATTGAAATGACAACTCCCTGGGAAAATCACTTCTTTGATTACTTCAACTTAAACGTTGGTTGATGTCATCCAAAAATTGACTTAGTACTATTGAACACTCAACTCTTTGGTTCAAGTCGCGTGGAACTATTGAAAGCACAATACTTTGAGTCAAGTAAATGTTTTAGATTACTTCCACTAAAGCATTTGTTGAAGTAATAAAAGTCATGATTTGGAACTATTGAATTCACAACTATTTCGATCAAGACACTTTTTGGATTATTCAAGTAGAGTGTTTGTTAAAGAAATTCAAAATTGATTGTAACTATTGAATTCCCAACTCTTTGTGTCAAATCAGTTTTGGCATTTGTTCGACTAAAGCTTTGGTTGAAGTAATCCAAAAACAACTATTGAAGTCAGAATTCTTTGGGTCAAGCCACGTTTTTACTTACTTCAAATAAATCGTTTTTGAAGCAATCACAAAATTGATATGGAAATTTTGAACTCGTACGTACTTGAGTCAAGTCATTTTTCAGTTAATTCAAGTAAAGCCTTAGCTAAAGTAACCCAAAAAGTGCTTGGGACTATTGAACCCAGAACACTTTAGGGCAAGTCACAATTTGAATTAATTCATCTATATCTTTAGATGAAGTAATATAAATGTGATTTAGAATTATCGAACTCACAACGCTTTGAGTCAAGTCATTTTTGGATTACTTCATTTAAAGCATTAGTTGATGTAATCCAAAAAATGACTTGATGTTGAGTTCAATACCTGACCATCAGTGGAAGTGGTTACAATACCTCATCTCAGAAATATACACATATAATTCTAATTGCCGTTGAAAATATAATCAACTTGTTGTTATCATGATAGGCCTCCGTACCTGAAATGTATGGACGTTTGTTTTCAATGGAAAAATCAGAGAACTTGCGTTATCCTAATCTATGTTTATTAAATATCATGTGAAGATAGTATGCACATATTGTCTACACTAGAGTTTATATAATACAGTGGAACCTGGGTTCACGAATTTAATTCGTTTATTAAACCCGTTCGAGACGCGAAATATTCGTAGACCGAAACTATTTTTGCAATAAGAATCAATGTAAAATGGATTAATGGATGTTGCCATATGAAACTGAGTAGAAAGAGACAATATCATCATCAGAGAGACAATATCATTAACAATTGTTTTTCTCTTAACTTTTCTTTGACCTTTACGAGTATCGCCGCTAGCTTTCTTTGGAGCCATGACTGAGGATAAATGAAGAGAAAAAAGTCACAGTACAATACACTTGGGAAAGAAAAGCACAGCGCAAAACACAAACGTATACAACACGGCGGTCGACTAAGAAATGATTCCGTTCGGGTTAACTCGGTTCGGCTCGGTTCGGCTCGGCTCGGCTATGTTGTTCGAGAACCAAAATTTTATTTTATAACCGAGGCATTTTCATCTGGAATATTCTGTTCGAAAACAGATTTGTTCGAGAACCGAGGTTGCACTGTACTGAATCTCAAAAGGTAAAAAAATAGTCTGAATTTTCACAGAAAATCTAATGAATAAAATTTGTTTGTTGGGAAATAAATTTTCATGTACTCCTACGCCCGCCTTACATGTTATTATTTGTGATGTTTACTTAAATGTTTTAGTTGATTTCATATGTTTAACTAAACTTCTTATTAATTTCCCTTTCTTCAAGTTATATTAGCAGCATCTGGTACAAATAATCTGTTGATATTTCGATCAACATTTTTGCTTTCCTTCTCTATCAGTTCTTCTTCTTTTAATATTCTTAAACATATTTCTTTATTCTTAACTTAACAATTCTTTGACGATCCCTTCCTTCATTGATCCAATGTTTCTATTCAACATTTTTACAATTTCCAAAGTTGTCCTCTCATCATTCAGCACTTTAATATGTTGAAATTTCTTAGTGTTTAGAGATGGCTTTCGGCAATCTTTACATATATCTGAAATTAAAAAAAAGAAAGTAATATCAGTATGGGAACGATAATATATGTGTACTTACAATATGATGAGCAAATCTCGAATTATAAAACTCAAACTATCTTATATAAATCTGATGTTGTATTATTGTAGTTATCTCTAATAAAAACCGATATTATAAGCAATAAATCATCTGTTACATTTATATAAATCTGTTCTGAAAAGAATAATAATATCGTTTGATTTATACCAAATTATAATCCTGAAATCCTTGACTTCTATAATCAGTGATTTTTAAATTAATATCTGAAGTGATGTGCCCTACAAGTTTCATAAACATTTCTCTACAGCGTGGAACCTTTAATGTATTATTCTTAGATTAGTTTGGCGCAAGATCACGAATCTGGGCCGCCCATTCACTACAGTACTATTGTCTCGTACAAACAGATCTGCCAGGTACTGATTTTATAAATTTAAATATAATATCAACATCACACGAAGAGAAAATCGTCAGGCTGTCAATGTGGATTGAAAGCAATTCTTCTTCGTTCATGTGCCATGCCCCTTTAGGACATAGGCGATAGTGGCTCGCCGTAATGTCCTGTCCCTTGTTGATCTGAAATACTTTCTCTCCTAAAACTTGTTCCGCCATGCATTTACTCAAGCTCGCAAGGTAGGATATTCAATGTTTTGTACAGTTTCTCTTCCCTTCAATCTGCCCTGGGAGTACCAACTTTTTTAAGCACTCTTTCCACATTATATGCCCTAGATGTTTCAAATTGTCTCTTCCGGATGCTACGTATGTGTCATTTTTGCTTCCGTTTTCTGCAAAACTTCGTCGTTGCTCAAATGTTCAGTCCTTGGTATTCTCAGCATCCTCCTGTAGAGCGACATTTCCGTTGCTTCAAGTCTCTTCTTCATGTGTAAGGAGGTTGTTCAGAATTAACTTACCATATAGTGGGGGAGTGATATTATGTATCACTTCAGTACATTTTCTATGTTACTAACGAAGTTCGTCTATTTCTTATTTCCTTTCTTAACTTTTGGAAGGCATCTTTCGCTAACATTCATGCATTCTGTCTTCTTGCAATTGATGGTTAATTGAGTTTTAATCCGTTCTTCTCGCTTTCCTTTTTGTCGGGTTTCTTGTAGTTTCCTTTCAGTGTGTGCTATCACCGGTCTTTCATTTACATTTTTTTATGTTGTTAAGATCGTGACCACCAATAAGGAATGCTTGTAGGGCTTCTAATTATCTAAGTATCACATCACTCTATAGGTTATTAAGTCCAGAGAACAGGCCATCTCTTTGTCTGAAACCTCTATTTTTGTATATTTACTGAAATTCATCCGTATACGCGCAGTTTGCTGCTAGTACATGTTCTGGATTATTCTAAGATCCTTCTCAAATATATCAACATTATGTTATAGTTCAAGCAGTTATTTATAGTGTACGTTATCAAACATCATTATATTATAAGTTAATATTAAATTTTATAATCAAATATTGTACATGATGATATTTACATTATTTTCATCTGATGAGGAATTTCAGAAAAGCCTCATCTTTGTCGCTATATTTATTACAACGTTTCGGCCGTTGCACGCTCCAGCCTTCTTCCGGTGGTTGGAATGTCGAACTGAGACCTTTATTTCGCTCACAGGAGTAGACTGTTCTAGTTCTAAAAGGCCATGTCTAATGGATGTCAGTTATAAGTTATAATTATCAGTTGTAACAGAGGACAAAGATGAGGACAATAGTCCGAATAATGTAAATATTGTACATAATAACTCAACTCGGAAATATAGACAGATTCAGAAAAGCCGTCTGACAAAGTTTCTGTCAACTTATCAACCTAGATTTAAACCTTGAGAATAATGAACGAATCCAATAAAGACGAAGAAACATCAAGTGTGTTCAGACGTTTTTTTTTTTCATCGTTCATTTTTCAAATAAAAATTGCAGTCTCCTACTGTGTGTTCAATTTACAGATTTAAAAATACGACCGTTGGGAATTTTTTACACACCTAGTAAATACTAAACTATGGGGTCGACAGATTAGAAAAATTAAACCAAAATGGAAATTACAAATCAAATTACACACATAATAATTTAAAAATGAAAATAAAATAAAGCACAGATACATGCAAGCATAATAAATGACTAATAGTACGATTTAACATCTCAAGCAAGGTCCTATGTATAATATGACAAGAAAAAAATAAAGAAATCCTCAGTTATGGACAAATGGAAGATTGAAAAGCATTGATTTTCTGTCTTAAAAATAATTTCAAATGTATTTCTTAAATAAGAAATAGTGAGAAATATGGTCGTTAGCAAGGAAGAAAGTCGAAGTTGTATCAGAATGACCATAAAAGAAATATTTAATTTCAAACAACGATCAAATAAAACATAAACAAAAATATTTCCATTAACTTTTAGACTTTTCTGGCAAACGTCTTTTCAATGAATTATTAGATAAACTAGTTGAGTAAAGATCCTGTAGGATTCGTTCATCTTCGTTAATATTCGTTCATCTTCGTTAATATTCGTTCATCTTCGTTAATATTCATTAATCTACGCTGAATTTCTTTAATCTTCGTTAATTTTCAATTATGTACGCGAGTTTTTGATTTTACACTTATTTGGATATATACTTTGTTTCACGTGACATGTTTTCTAACTCTTAATCCATTGCCTGGCGTGAAAAGAGAAGAATCCAGCATGTTTGAGTAGATTTTCAAAGTTATCTGCTCTGTAGAAAACGGTTGTAAATGAAAATTGTCCTTGTTCTATCCGCTGTTTCATTTATCGCCTATATTATATCGGTGTTGTCCCGTTTACTTACTTTTTCGCTTACCATAACCAGAATTTGGGTTATGGCACTTTGTATCCACTACATGTTTTGGCTGACCTTTCAGGCACCTGATCAACATTCATGGACGCCCTCAAATTTATAAGCCTTGATAAATCAATGACATCCTCTCTTTTCTATTTAAACACGTGCAACAAAATAAATCTTACATTGAGTCTCGGAGGACGAAACACATCGGCTAAGAATAGTTTTAATCTTGTCTCTTGATATATATATATATATATATATATATATATATATACTCGACTCTCCCGTCGATTTCGACGTATAAGGGTCAAAAAGATCAGTTCCTAGGAAGCCAACAGTCCGACAGAAACAAATCTCCCCAAATCCTTTATTACGTTAATAAAACCTCAAAAACCGAAAAGAATAAATAATACAAAATGAAAATGTAAAACAAATAAATTAACCTAAACAAATAAATAAATAAACAAGCCACCCCCGAAAATATAACTGTCAGAATAGATTACCCACAATGCACCACTGACATATATATATATAAATAGTCGAGGAAAAATCCGCCATTCGAGGCTTGACAATTGCGCCTAGCATGAAACAGTCTGTCGCCTCTGAGTGTTGACTTCAATGTTCACTTTTATATGTATATTTACATACGCTCTATGCGTTCTATCTCTGACAATGATCACTTTATCTCATGAATATAGCACACCTTTAAACTATATTTCTTTACATATATATATATATATATATATATATATATATATATATATATAAAGAGTGAGAGAGAGTTTCAGAAGTGGAGGGGAATATAAAGACGAAATTATAAATATATATCCTCGCTCTGTGTACCTCAGGTGGTGTGTTCGCTGTCTTTTCTTCATTCTACCTAACATTTAATATGTTTCTCATATGAGGCTTTATTAATATATTCCTGCAAATCGCTATTAATTAATATTGACAATATTATAAATATTATCGAATATACAGGATGGTTCGAAATTCTTATCACATTACATAAAGTAATGATATGAATAGAAGTAGTAGTGACATCTTTGGTGATCGTAACATATATTTTCCTTCCCGTCGAGGGTCATTCAATCTTCCATTTGTCCATAACTGATTGTGTGAAGCACTTCATGTTCCCATCGCAGTATCGTCCTCTTCGGAGGATGTCACTTGTCCAATCTTGCAGTGAAGTCATGTAGCACATCACCATGCTCTTGGCAGAATACACACGATAATGTGTCCATACACTCGCAAGCAGCCTCTCTTTCAAAGTGTAGGTGTTCGTCTTAGCCATCTGAAATAGAAAATTATATTATATATGGGTGACAAGACTATCATACTAATCTGTAGAATAAGAATAAATCCGAAATCCAGAACGAAAGAATATTAATATACAACCCAGTGTCTCTGAAGATTCTAATTTTTTAATATTTTTATTGTTCAATACATACATATATATATATATATATATATATATATATATATATATATAGAGAGAGAGAGAGAGAGAGAGAGAGACAGACAGACAGACAGAGACAGAGACAGAGACAGAGAGAGAGACAGAGAGATAGAGAGAGAGAGTTCCAGAAATGGAGGGGAATATAATGGCAAATGTATAAATATATACCGCCACTCTCTCTCTCTCTCTCTCTCTCTCTATATATATATATATATATTGGCTCCTGAAAAATTAATTTCGGTTGTGCTCTGTGGGATTGAAGCGTGTGTTTGTACACAGTGACTATTAAAGCTAATATAGCAAGACTCTTCGGCAGAATTGAGTCACTGTCAGTCACTGTGTGTTTATCTAAATCTAAATCTAAATACGCCAAAATAAAATAATATAGTTCTGTATATAAAAATAACATATTTCCAACGTTGAGTTTCAAGGCCTTACTGAATGAATATTGTTTATTGTTTTACGATCATATATATATATATATATATATATATATATATATATATATATATATATATATATATATATATATATATTATAAGAGATTATAATAAAACGTTTTGAAATCGATACACAAAAGATTTCATGTTTCAATAAATGATTGTATTTTTTCAAACGATAGTATCGAAACATAAAAGCTTTTGTGTAGCAATTTTAAAATGTTTTTAATTATAATCTCTGATAATAAAAATATAATAATAATTTATTGCCCTAATTTGTATTGGGTATTTTTTAAAAAGTAACAGTGGGTTTTTACTTTTATCTGTCCTTTCTCACATTTGGATACATACACACACACACACACACACACACACACACACATATATATATATATATATATATATATATATATATATATATAGTTTTAAGGTGTGCTACATTTATGAGATAAAGTGTTCAATATCAGAGATAGAGTGTATGTAAATATAAAAGTGAACATTGAAGTCAATATTCCGTCTAGCATGAAACAGCCTGTCACCGCTAAGTGTAGACTTCAATATTCACTTTTACTTATATATATATATATATATATATATATATATATATATATATATATATATATATCAGATAAATAGTGGTGTGTTCGCTGTATTTTCTTCATTCTCTCTAAACAATCAATATGTCTCTGATATGAGGCTTTATTAATATATTCCTGTAAAACAATATTAACTACTACTGGAAATAAACGAAATATCATTGAATATAGAGGGTGGTCCGAATTCTTATCGCATTACATGAAGTAATGAGATGAATAGAAGTAGTAGTGGCATCTTTGATGATCGTAACACATGTTTACCCTCCCGTTGACGGTCGACCTCTCCTCAGTTTGTCCTTAATTGATTGAGAGAAACAGTTTATGTTGCCATCGCAGTATCGTCCTCTTTGGAGAATGTGGCTTGCCGAATCTTGCCAGAACGCACACGATAATGTATCCATAAACTTGCAAGCAGCCTCTCTTCCAAACAGTAGGTGTTCGTCTCAACCATCTGAAATAGAAAATTATAGAATGTTATGTTTCCGTGTTTTCAGCGAAAACTAAACATCTATCGAAAAGTACCAACTCCTACCATTCTGTTCCCAACACGAAAATAAATTAAAATTCGAAATTATTATCTCTTTCAGTTCAAGAGCATTTTAGTATTTTTAACCCTCAATATTTAAAGGGAGAAAGAAAAAAGATTGCAAAAACCTTTCAAAAACATCCAATATTTAAATTATCCCAAGTATAACGCAAAAGAGAAAGCTTACCAAAATGTAAATAAGTTTGATAAAACTAGGCACGTCATATTCTCAAACAACATAATAATGACGATGATTTTCAAAAGAAAAACCTAAAGATAAGATAAATTATGTTACAACTACTTAAAAAAAGATATTAAATTAGCACAAAACAAAATAACAGCTTTTAACCTGATGCAAGGATTTGCGAAATAGTTTATAAGATGTCACAAGATATACAGAGGAGAAATATATAAAATTTAAATAAAAAATAAATGAACATGAAATTGGATATTTAAAAAAGAATACACTCATTTCGCAATAATTTCAGTTTAAATAATGAGTTTCAATTAAAATGAAAGCAATCTATGAAAGCGAAAATATATTGAAAGTGCGCTAATTCTAGAATAATCCACAATAAATTCATGTCCGAGCAAATATAATACATCTCCTTCCTTAAAAAAAACAAAAAACTAATGCTATTAAACTGTGTCATATTATGAACATTTTTGATTCAAATAAAAACAAAATGGATATAAAGTTGAATACGTTAGGCTAGGCTATGTATCCGGATATATTAACCCCCCCCCAAATTTAAAAAGGGTAAAAAAAATTAAATTTATATACGTCTCTCCATTTCCCGATGTAAAATTGTAATTTTGTTTGCGGTATTTATAAATTCCAATACATATATTTACGCGCACGCAGCACACACACACACACACACGCACCCCCCACACGCACATACACACACACACACACACACACACACACACACATATATATTTATATATATATATATATATATATATATATATATATATATGTGTGTGTGTGTGTGTGTGTGTAAAAAGAAAGAACAGTAAGATATATAATCCGATGTTCTTATTGATATGTTTATTTTTACAAAAGAGTGCTCAATGTAGATTTGCAGAGCATTAATATTATAAATTTCGGCAACTGATTTAAAATATTTTATCGCTACACAGTAATAACAATGTTTCAAAAGTGGAAGCTAAAAGCTTCTAATTTAATTTTGTAATTAAATTAAAAACATTAGTTCCATTTCATCCTGAAGCGAATTTTGGAGACTGCAAAATTTGTTTGAGGATGTAATGGAACTAATGTTTTTAATTTAATTACAAAATTAAATTCGAAGATTTTAGCTTCCATTTTTGAAACATTGTTATTACTGTGTAGCGAAAAAAACATATTTCAAATCAGTTAATTTATAATATATATATATATATATATATATATATATATATATATATATATATATATATAAAAATCTCTCTCTCTCTCTATATATATATATATATAAATCTCTCTCTCTCTCTCTCTCTCTCTCTCTCTCTCTCTCTATATATATATATATATATATATATATATATATATATTGTGTATTTGGGAAGCAATTCCTCTTTTATACGTTTCGTAAAGACGACTGACAAGGTACTACGATTTAAATTTTCGTGTATTCTTACAAGTGTTTTCTTTTCTGGTGTCAAAGTGTGTATTACTCTTTATCAACCTACCAGTTATAGCATCACATCAACCCATGAATTCACCCAAATTCTAAAAACTATACAACCAAACCAATGAATCTTAGTATCACTGGACGTAGAAAATTTATTTACAAGCGTCCCCGTTAAATGAAATACAAGTATAATAGCCTCATCCACGTATAAAATAAAGAAAAAGTTAATGGAAGCCAAAATAAAAAAATAGAAAGCCAAAACTCAATGACATTAACTACGAACACGGTCACAATATGCTGACCCTGTTTGGAAAAATAAAACATTCCTATAACTTTATCCACGTATATAAAACAACCACACATAAAACAGACACTTGAGTTAAGAATTAAAAATAAAAATCGTCTTTGATAATGGTTAAAAAAATAAGCAAAATCGCTCGGATATACAGAAATTTTAGACAGTTTTTACACACTTTGTATCCAGAATAGACTTGTATGAACACACGGAAAATGTATCCCAGCTTGAAGCAAGCGAATGTCTATTTAAACTGATGAGCTCTGAAACAGCGAAGCTGTCTGTGGATGACAATATATATATATATATATATATATATATATATGGCCTGACGATTGCATCTAGCATGAAACAGACAGTCGCCTCTAAGTGTTGACTTCTATGTTCACTTTTATTATATATATATATATATATATATATATATATATATATATATATATATATATATATATATATATATCGGAAGCATGTTTTCATTGAGATGTTTCAGTGACTAATTTAGAGAAGTTTTGAATTCTTATTTTCAAATTGGATCCTTTCATATTCAAGGACCAGTTTTTTGGTGTCCTTATTAAAGGAAGAGAGAGAATTACCGTGTTGATACTATTATTTTATTCCGGTTACTTTCGACATTAGCACAATGTCATCCTCAGGGTGTTGCTTATTTCAAGACAAATATTGTAGTGTTCATCATTTTGAAAAACAAAATTGCTGTTCCCATCTGAAAGTTAATTTTTACTTGTGAAGTGATCTTGATGATAAATAAAGCCCCTCAAGGAAAGAAACTCTTTGCTATAGAAAAGTTTACTTTTTATCCTTGGTTTTATTCATACACACACACATACACACACACACATAAATATATATATATATATGCGTGGGTGTGTGTGTGTGTGTGTGTGTGTGTGTGTGAATTAAGAATGAAGATATTAAATGTGTAGTTGGTGAAACGTTTTCGAGAAAAGAAAAATATCAATAAAATAATAAGAACAACAACATTAATTCATTGTAGTATAATGATTCAAAATTACATCACTTACCGCCTTCCATATTTTCCGTGATTTCAACGTCAAAGGAGAGATTTTGATTATATTTTACAATATTCTGAAATTTAAATTGGACGACATAACATTTTTTCTCAGCGATAATTTTGTTTATGTATATAAACAAAGTTCTCAGTTGACTTCTATATTTACGAGACGCTTTGTACATTGTACCTTATCCTCTTGCCATTTCTTTTATTAACACATAAACAAACACACACACATATAAATATATACACACACATATATATATATATATAATGAGACAAAGAGAGAGAACGAGCTATCTATCTATCTATCTAGAGAGATAGATAGATAGAATATTATAAAAATGTATAATAATATTAAATTTAAAGTTAGCAAATGATATGTGGAAAGCGAAAATACTTTTAATACGCCCAAATAAAAATAAATCCTTAAATATTAATACACATGTTGAATAAATCTGTTTACCCTTACATTTTTCTGCATATCACATAGTTTATACAGAATGTACAGAAAGACATCTTAGACATGTTTTATAAATGCGATTGTATTTCAGAGTGCACTTTTACAGGCAGAAATTGCGGACAGTCTATTGGCAAAAGCACATATATGCCAAACACCGATGTTAACAGTGCTGATCAATTTATGCTTTGTTCAATGAATTCTCTTATTACCCGCAAACAATAAGAATTTGAACATCATAATTTGACAGATATATCGATCGGGGATCTTTCTACAGGATGCAATAAGTATTAGCGTCTTTTAAGTGCAATTATTAAGTAATATCTCCTTTGGAAATGTTAAGTCATTACATTTGGTAAAGGCAAAAAAACCCGCAGTCAAACTGACAGTGCCGACATCGCTTCAGCAAAAATCAACACATAGTTTGTACATTGGTATTTCTTTTGTTCTTTCTGAAGATTATTCCAATGAAATGAAAATCAAAAGAGTTCTCTTTCAGCTGATCAGAATTATTTCAAATCCCAAGAGATTTCTGACATTCTTCACATTGTGCCTAACTCAGTTGAAAGATATGAAAATCGATGCTATAGATAATGTCCAATATTGATTTTTTTTGTTTTATGTAATTTTCAATTTATCTTCATTTATCTAATTTTACGAACCTCACATGATACACACACACACACACACACATTGTGTGATGTGTAAATTTTCGCCATTTTACATTTTTAATTTTGCGCATGCGCATTGTTTGTTTTTTTATTTTTGTAGTCTGCACAATATAGTAGGGACAGTTAGGCACCGTTTTTGAGAAAAAGAGCACAATTCACTACAACATCAATTTGAAAACGGCATGCTGTACCGCTTGGCATTCGCACCATAAGCACCAATACAAACATTTCAAATTTGGATGAGTCTAATGGTGATTATGGAGATATTAAGAGTGATTCCCAGTGATGGCGACTTTATTCCTACATTCATCTTCCCACAGAAAATATCTACCCCGGTGAGCGAAATAAATCAATGTCACATTGCTCAGTGGATAAAAGCGTTGATTGAAGTAATCCAGTGACTTGACACAAAGAGTTGTGATTTCCATACCTGGCCACAGCAGAGGTGAACAAATCTTGGAGAGCTGATATGCTAAAGAGAAATAAATGAAACTGAGATATCCAGAAAAGCATAGCACGTGTAATTAGAACAGTCTACTCAACGTGGACGCAATAAAGCGCTCGCTTCGAAATTCCAATATATATATATATATATATATTAGCTGAAGAATACTGGAGCGTGCAGCGACTGAAACGTCATGAATATGACAACGAAGACAAGGACTACAGTCCGAACAATCTAAATATTTTTGCTATTTCCAATACCTCATCCCAGGAATATAAACAGATATTAATAAATTACTCTATTTTATTCGGAATACCAGAGGATTTTGCACAGCCGAAAAAAAATTTAAATTCCCTTACTACCATTCATGCTAGGAATTTTATCAGACAAATCCTAAATTTCTTCCTTGAAATAATAATTTTTATATAAACTAAACAAATAAAATAGATAACTCACACAGAATGAAACACAACCTTCGCTTGAAGCGCAAACTTCCGTAGAGACGTATTATGTACACTTAGATGTGCTGATTTCCGCCAGAGGCCGATGTCCGACTTGGAAGGCAGAAGTGAACGCGTAATTAATGGCGGACTGATACGCTGGGAAAAGAAAAAAAACGAGAAACAATCTTCTGCAATGTTCGTTGCCTGCGAGTCATCAAACTTGAAGCCCCTAATTTGGGGGTCATTGTAATTGATAAGATTCTTAAGACAATTTACACTTTTCAGCGAAAAACAATGTGATATTACAAAATGGATGTTTTGAAAGAAAATATTTCTTGGGGTTTTTGCTTACATACACAGTAGAATTCCTAACGTTTTTCGTGCGCAAAGACTGTTAATGGAACGTCATATTACAAAAGACACGTTTCACTGTGTATATACGTTTCCGAAATAATTTACAACATAACCCGTCGATAAAATGTATGCATCATGATTTAAATAAAATTCTCTAACTTTCTTCATCACACTCTCTAAAATAGCCATACATAGACCGACCGAAACAAATTTTGGTAAAAAGTGCAAGTAGGTTAGTGGGTACAAAGTACAGTCGGTTTTCCTATGTTGCGTAGCTTAGTACAATAAATGTTCCTAAGTAATTCTGGAAAAATTAAAAGTCCATTAACTGCCAAATTTTTTAAAGCGCATTTTTGACCCAGACAGAGTTTATTTATTCCTTATGCTTAATTTCAGTAGTTACAATTGTCGTTTTTATAGAAACTAAAACATCAAATATATATGTGTATAAAACATCAAAAAATAATATTGATTAGAAATAATAAAAAAAATACTTATCAAAATAGTCATTATTTTTCTACTCGTGAAATGTAACAGTACAACAGAAAGTGTCTTCTTACGGATAATAATAAAAACTTTAAAGGCTAAGTGTTGTAAAATATACCTCTTCAAATGCAGTGTATGTAAGCAATTGAATGTAAATACAAGGAATAACATGTAGTGAGTTTAATTTTAACAGATCCCCAATGGGGCTCATGACAGGTAATGGGTTAATATTTAACATACAAAACACTATTTTAAAAACAATTTTATGATTAGAATAAGAAATACTTATTTAATAAAAAATGCAATATTGTTTTTTGCATATCGTTTCTTTAAGGTTCTATATATATTTGATTCTTCTAAAATACAATGCAGAGTATTATTATTGTAAATATAAACACATTAGGGAGTGAAGAGTTTGTAAATCTCGACAAAAAATGTTAGCGATAACTTCAACGAAACTAAATATTGTGAAGATTATCATACGCGTCAGTAATTTAATTTTCTTCCTTGAATTCTGATAACCTTCCGTTTTAGATTATGGTTCACCCACTAAAACCCAATAAAATGCCCATGAACCCCAGAATGTCGAGGTTACTGATTGAGATTGTTGAAAAGACGCAGCGGGATGAGGGAGAGTTGAATATTATGAGGATATTGTGATAAAGTAATCGGGTGCAATCTCTCTTGCTTTCCTGGTTAACTTCAATGCCCCGAAAACAAAACTGCTCTCTATTAATCAATACAAGGATCTTTCCCTGCATCCCATTAGATGCCAACTTCTCGAGAGCTCCTCTCTGCTGCTGCTCGGTCTCACGCTGTCTGCTGACCTGAGATGGAACAAATACATTGAGTCAATTGCTTCATCCACCAAATCTGGCTCCCTGTGCCGGGCCAGGAAATTTTTCTCCCCGGAATCGATCCTCCAAATTTACAAATCAACCATCCGCTCTTGCATGGAGTATTGCTGCCATATATGGTCTGGAGCCCCTTCTGTTTGCCTCGGGGTTCTTGATAAGATCCAGAGACGGGTATGCAATGTAATTGGTCCTGATCTGGCCACTCGTCTGCAGTCTCTCTCTCACAGACGTGCCGTCGCCTCTCTTTGTCTCTTTTACAAATACTTCCATGGTAATTGCTCCGACGAGCTGCTATCGCTGGTTCCCAGGCTCCATGAATTCAAGCGTCATACGAGGCTAGCATCCCGTTCCCACCCTTTTACTGTTGAAACTTAAGTGTAGACGTCTCTTCTACTCCAATAGCTTCATATCTCGCACCTCACACCTGTGGAACTCAGTTCCCTATTCCTGTTTCCCTGATAGCTATAATCCCCAACTATTCAAATGTAACGTCAATCTACATCTCGAGTTGCATTGATCTATCCACTATCCTTCTCCACATCCTTTTCTCTATCACTCCTATCTGCTCTTCCTCCAAATCCTCTGTAACTCCTTGCGTGCTAGTGGCTTTCAGCCCTGCCTGGGATGAAATAGCTTAAAAAAATATTTACCTCCCTTTGAAGAACTCTTTCGTTTGTAGAGTACGATAAATAATCACTACGCCGGTATCAATTATCCTAATCAGAATAAAGCTGCCTTAATTCTAATCTTCCTCCCTTTATTATTACGGGTATGTAGGATAGA
Source organism: Acanthosepion esculentum (assembly GCA_964036315.1). Classification (NCBI taxonomy): domain Eukaryota; kingdom Metazoa; phylum Mollusca; class Cephalopoda; order Sepiida; family Sepiidae; genus Acanthosepion; species Acanthosepion esculentum. Next base: position 27,847,052 of record OZ038505.1, read on the forward strand.
TATCGTTTGACCATAGTCTTAAAGAGGTTAAGATTGGTCGGTGAAGCAACCTGCCAGGCGTCTGTTACACGAATTGACAGTTTTGAAGATAAAAAAAATCTCTGAGTGGAATCGCTTGCTTGCAAAAGAAATACAAAGAGAAAGAGGAGAATAGGTACGGCGTAGATGCGATGGCAATTCTTACATGCGAAGACGCGATCTGGTGGAACTAAAGAAAGTAGCTCGTTGCAACATAGAAAAATAATTAATCAAACACAAACACAGCGTAATCATTTTTGAGATCTGCCTAGAGTGGAAAAGGAGGACTCGGTAGCTTCTTCTTTATATGCCGTGTTCCTTCAAGACGTTAGCAATCATGACACTCCACATCTTCCTGACATAATTTATTAGGAACTACTGTTCTATCATCCATTTTCTCATGCCCATCACACCGCTTTCGTCTGTCCATTTTTATCTCGATCTCTCCTGTGAGTGTCATATTTTCTAGGCCTTCTTCACTCATTATTTGCCCCAGAAACTTTAACTGTCTCTTCCTGATGTTAAGAATAAGATTCCTTTTTGTTACTACTTAACCCCCCCCCCGCCAAAAAAACAAAACATTGTCATTGCTCACGGGTTCGCTTCATGGTATCCTTAGCAGCTTTCTGTAGAACGACATTTCTGTTGCCTCAAGTCTCTACCTCATCTTTGAAGAGATTGTCTAACATTCAGTATAATATAGGAGGACAGATATCACATAACAGTTGACTACACTTTTCTTTGTTTTTAACGGAGTGTTTCTGTATCTTAATACTCTGCTTAACGTTTGGAAGGCATCTTTGGCCATTCCAATGAATCTTCGGATTTCAGTGTCACAGATTCCGTCCGACGTTAGAATATTTCCTATATATTTAAACATTTGTACTTGTTTGATTTTAGTATCCCCGATTTTTAATTTGCATTCCGGGCTCATTCTTTTGCTAGCAACCACGCATTCCGTCTTCCAGTGGTTTATATTAAGTTTTTTCTTCTCGCTTTCTGTAGCCACTTTTATAGTTCCGGTTCCGTCTGCTATCAACACTGTTTCATCTGCATATCTTATGTTGTCAAGAGTGTGGCCGCCAACAATAAACACCGGCAGGACATGTAATTCTATTATAATTGCCTTATGGCAGCAATACGCCTTCTTCATATTTGATTCTTGAAAACGTAGAATATGGGAGCAGAAGTTAAGTCATTTTGATACGATAGAATGATCCGATCATTTCCCCATCATATTTTCCGATGGTACGAATATAAGATTTCAATTTGAAGTACTTTACTCCCAGCAGACGCTGCTCAGCTGAAATGTAATACATATACAACAAAATTTCATTGTAAAACCTGAAAACATGTTTCGCGGATACCCTTTTCCTTTCGAATAGGCTATTTTTCCGGTTTCGGTAAAATAGACAATCATTTGAAGATATTTTACCGGTCTTGGTAAAACAGACCACACCTCAAGGCTATTTTTCGGTAAAAAGATATCGTCAGCGCAGTGGTTGTGTAAAATGCGGAGGCAGGACTTTAACAGTATTGATTCTGTGGTCTGTGGTTGCTGTCTTCAGTGGTTGCACCAGAAGTGTAGTGGAGAGAGAAACATTCGCAGGGGAAAGTTTTGGATTCTCAGAGACAGTTATAGCTGAAGTGCTTAAAATATTCAGAGGCTTCTATATTTCTTTTAATAATTGATGCTGTATAAATGATTTTAACTCGTGTTTTAACAATTGATGGCGTAAAAGATTTTAAATTGTCTTGCCAACTGATGGTGAAAATAAACCAACCTCTCTGTTAAATCTGCGTGTTGTTATTTTTAACTGTACCTGTCTTCATAATAACAAAAAAAAACTACCGAAAAAATAGCCTGGTGGTCTATGTTACCAAAAAATAAAAATACGCTTAAAAGCATGTTTTGGAATTTTACCGTTGTTGAAATTAAGAAGCCATACCCTATTCATTCTGGTCGACGATTGCATACATACTCTTACTACTTATAACAGGGGCAATTTTAATTTGATTGATTCATTTTCTACGGCTTCAAGGCCGGAAATTTTTTTTAAATTGTATGATTTTTTCTGGAGATAATAATTATTTAGTGATACAAGTCTTACTAATTAACCCATAGCTTGAAGGAGAAGAGGTGAATCCATAACTTTTCCAGGTTTATTTGAGCGTAAGTAAATATAGTCCAACTAAAATTAGAACTCGGCTTTCCTATAAACAATACCGAGCCATTATCCCATACAACATTATAGCATCTGGTATTCCCAAGCGTTCACCCATCAATGTAATAACCAGGCTCGACGTTGCTTAACTTCTGCGATTGTAAGGGAACCGGTGTTTTAACGTGATGTGACTGCAAGCCATCCCGGCAATTTTAAGTAAGAATTAATTTGCTAAACCGTTTTCAAAATATACATAATTGGTTTATAACGTTAAGTGTGTGTGTCTGCAACATCGTATATTTGGAAAAGGAAATTATTGAAAATATTAATTCATTGAATATTTTTACATTTCACATTTAAATATAGAATGTTTCTATTCCCAAGATACTGATCAGGAGGCAATCTATATATATTTTGTCTCTTTGAATGATATTAGAAGAGGAAAATAGATGTAGCCCGTAATGTAAAAGAAATGGAATTTCGTCGCGTCTAAATTTTTTTTTAAGCATTTCCCCCCAAGCAAAGCGGGAAGCCACTAGCACGCAAGGGGTTACAGAGAATTTGGAGCGAGTGCAGATAGGAGTGATAGAGGAAAGAATGAGGAGAAGGATGAGGAGAAAGATAGTGGATAGATCAAGACAAATAGAGATGTCGATTGACATTATATTTGAATATTTGTAGATTATAGCTATCAGGGAAACAGGAATGGGGAAGGGAGTTACACAGGCGAGAGGTGCGAGATATGAAGCTATTGGTGTAGAAGAGACGGCTAAATTTAACAGTTTCAACAGTGAAAGGTTGAGAGCGGGATGCCAGCCTCGTGGGACGCTTGAATTCATGAAGTCTGGAAACCAGCTGAAGCAGCCCATCGGAGCAATTACCATGAAAGTATTTGTAAAAAAGACAGAGAGAAGCGACGGCACGTCTGTAAGAGAGCGACTGCAGACGAGATGCCAGATCAGGGCAATTACATTGCATATCCGTCTCTGCATCTTATCAAGAACCCCGAGGCAAACAAAAGGGGCTCCAGACCATATATGGCAGCAATACTCCATGCAAGAGCGAATGATTGTTTTGTAGATTTGAATGGATCGATTCCGAGGAGAAAAATTTCCTGGCGCGCCACAGGCAGCCAACTTTTCTTGCGGTGGACGTAGCAATTGACTCAATGTATTTGTCCCATCTCAGGTCAGCAGACAACGTGAGACCGAGCAGCCGAAGAGAGGTGCTCTCGAGATGTTGAGCGTCAGACATTCTAATGGGGAGCAGGGAAGGATCTCTGTGGTGATTAATAGATAGCACTTTTGTTTTTGATGCGTTAAAGTTAACCATCCAATTCCTGCCCCAGTTCACAGCCGAGGTGAGGGCCTTTTCGAGACGAACGGCCAGGTTAGTTTTGTCAGCGACACTAGATTTGTTTTTGAGGCAGGAGTGAATTGTAGTGTCGTCCGCGTAGACGCCCACTTGGGAATCTATGGCGTCAGGAAGATCATTTATGAAGATAAGGTAGAGAGTAGGGCCTAGGATGGAGCCTTGAGGAACACCTGCTTTCGTGGGATAGGAGCTGGAGGAGAATCCGTTGAGAACGACCTTCAATTCACGGTTTGACAGGAATTGTATTAGGTCAAACAATCGACCTGTAATTCCCTAACCCTGGAGCTTGCTAAGAAGGCTGGCATGCCAAACCCTATCAAACGCTCTGGACATGTCGTGGTCCACGGCACGGGCTTCTCTGTTATTTTGAAGAGCTTGGTAGATAATTTCGGTGATGGCCGTAAGCACTTCATCACTAGATCGGGCAAAAAAGGAAACCATATTGCTTGTCTGAGAGCAGATCATGGGATGTAAGGAGGTTAACCACTTCGGCGTTGATTAAAGCTTTTAAAGACTTTGCCGAGGAGGGGTAGGAGACTGATAGGACGGTAATTAGAAGGGTCAGAGGGGTCGCCAGTGTTCTTAAAGACAGGAAATATCGATGAGGACTTCCAGCAGTCTGGAAAACAAGATTCCTTGAAGCAGTAGTTATATAGTTTGGAGAGGGCGGTCGCCAGTTCAGGCGCACATTTCTTCAAGACAATGGGTGGTATCCCATATCCACCACAAGCTTTGCGGGGGTCTAAATTAGAGATAATGCCCAATACCAATGGGGGGTTATGTGCAACCCGCTCAATAGGGACTCAGTTCTAAGAGGGAAATCAGGTATGGGTACACCTGAAGAGTCGAGCGTTGGATTTCCGAGCAAAGCATTCAGCCTTGTCGGCAGAGGAGGTCAAGGCCTTAAACTGGTTGAACAAAGGAGGTATAGAGGGTTTGCTATTGTTAAGTACACTCTTGCATAGACGCCAATAATCTTAATTTGCGAGATGCAATACGTTCCTTCATTCGAGCAGCAAATAGTGATTTAGCTTCGTGAGGACACGCTTACACTCATTACCGGCTGATGCAAAGAGACGTCTATTGCAGTCTGACATGTCGCTACGAAATAGGTGGAAGAAGTGGTTACTATGGGTAATGGCGGCTAAGCAAGCAGCGTAGAACCAAGCGGAGGAGCGCAATTTGACCTTAAATCTCCTTGATGGGATGAAAGAGTCGCTTGAATTCAATCTTCAGGTCTGGGTAAAATGTATATATGTATAGATTGCATTAAATCATGATACAGACTGTCGCCGCTTGGTGTTGACCTCTGTGTCCACTTTTATATTTGAATAATGTCCATCTTCGACATTGAGCAATTTTACCCATGAATACAGCGTAACTTAAAATTATATTTTTATCATATATATATACATATATATATATATATATAGATAGATAGATAGATACATATACATATGAGAAATATATATAAATTTATATATGTAGATACATATTTATATATATATTTTTATTATATATATACATGATATATATTTATATATATATATTTATATAGATAAATAGACAGAAAAATAGATAAGTAAAGTGAAATGATTAGCAGTTGTTAGTAATCGAAAATCTTTATTAAAAATTTAATTAATGTATATAATGACCGATCATAATTACCGTTTACATGTGTATGTGTGTGTGTGTGTGTCGCTTGCTTATAAAATGTTCGCTTCCCACCACTTCACGTTAACAAATCGTACAATTGTGTGGCCGGCCACCCGAAATACCAGAGTCATGAAGCAATTAACTTTAATTTCAGTGGCAACAATATTTGACCCCTTCCTAGATGGCCCCCAAAATAACCGTCCTCTGAATCTGCCTCGATGTCAATAGTTAATGTTCATTTTCAGATTTGCCTAATGGCGGACGTTATGAACTAGGTTTGTGTGCTTGTCTGATTAGTCTCCTGCATTCTACCAGCAGACACTTATTTTCAACCACACCAGAAATGCCGCATATCAGCCCGAAGCCAATGTGCCATGTATAAGACGTATAATCATACTTTTAAGCAGTCATTTTCAGTCGTAGTGGAAATCTGACGAAAGGGTAGTATTGTATATGGGGAAGCAATAAAAATATTTCTCGTTTACATAATTGGAATGGCTTCATTGTTGTACATAATTTTCATATATATATATATATATATATATATATATATATATAATTCCAAGGGTTAAATAAGCAGCTCTGAATAGAGTCTGCACAAAAGTAGCATTCTGACATAAAACCTGGTCTATGCATAAAAATTACAGAACATTTGAATATTAATTCAATAACCAGGTAGGCAGAGACGGAATACTACTTTAAATTTCATGTGTTTTCTCGTCCGATGATATATAATGCAATCATATTCCTACTGAAAGTTACAGCCTACCTGGTTTTATATATATATACCGGGGATACAAAGGACAACTGATAAAAGTATGTTTCACGCAATCTTCAGGTCTGGATAATGTGTGTATATATATATATGATAAAGTAATTCATTGGGCCTGAAAGCAAACTCGACAGAATGCAGAAAGCACAGGGCGGCCATTTCCGTCCTATACTTGGGACTTATCAGCAGTGCGCATCCACTACCGAGATTTGAAACCCTGACAGTTGAGTTATTAAGCAAACGTCATACCAACTGTTCCAACCGGCCTCGGTGACGAAGAGGTAGCAAATCAGACTCAATATAGCGCCGCTCACTCACATATCTCATGTTGGTACTCCACTGAAATTCTCTGTAAACATAGGAATGTACCCTCGGGAGCCACGACTACTATCACCAAGCCGCTCAAACTGAAACATTAGAAACCAGAAGATTGTGATCTCTGTGTCCACTTTTATATTTGAATAATGTCCATCTCCGACACTGAGCAATTTTACACAAGAATAGTGCATAACTTAAAATTATATTTTTATCACACACACACACACACACACACACACACACACACACACACACATACACACACACACACACACACACACACACATATATATATATATATATATATATATATATATATATATATATATATATATATATATATATATATATATATATATATATATATATATATACACACACACATACGTATATATTTTTTCGACTCCAAAATTCGCTTTAGGATGAAATGGAACTAATGTTTTTAATTTAATTACAAAATTAAATTCGAAGCTTTTAGCTTCCATTTTTGAAACATGGTTATTACTATGTAGCGAAAAAAAAACATATTTTAAATCAGTTAATTCAAAACATTATTTCTATGTAAATTTACATTGAGCACTATTTTGTAAAAATAAAAATATCTATCAGAACACCGGATTATATATTTTACTGTTCTTTCTTTATATAAATATATAATACAACTCCTCGGATATGTTCGGTATTAAGAGTACTGTTTGGATTTGAAAAATAAAGGGCTGCTCTGCCAAACTTAAAATGTTTATTAAGAGTTTAGAATACAAAACATAGTTTGTAACGCTGATTTTTTATTCATAATAAAATATTGTAGTTTTTATTTAAAGTGTAGATTGAATACATCAATTTACAAAAAAATAACTGACAAGCAATAATAATAACAAAAATGTGCTAAACAAATATTTTAATTTGTTAAAAACTAAGAGTTTTTATGAGATATTTAAAAATTTATGAATGTTATAAATTAATCATTTGTCCATTTTTAGATCTTCCTGAATTTCACTGCGTTCTTCATTTGCGTTGATGGCGCTTCTGGTGAGAGTACGACATTCTTTCACATTCATTTTCTAATGCCCGTGACAGGATATTCCAGTGGTCGTTAGAACAAGGGATTTGCTCAATGAATTTGAGTAGTGTTCAATAGCATTCTCTGCTTTTTCCCATGAAACTGTTTCATCATCACTTTGATGGTCTAATTTCGACACACTACTATTGCAAATATCACTATTAACACTATCTTGAATACTGACTTCAGTATGATTATCAGTATCTATTCCTGCATCTTGACCCATGCTACAACATCATCTGCATCAAGGGATTGAAGATGTTTTGCGTTCAGTAGGAAGCTGGCAAGTTTCACTAATTTTCTGCACGTCTGGTTCATTTTGTATGCAATTTTTTTTATCTTTTGTTAATATTCCATCCTACAACACAAGATCTAACTCGCTATAGTTTTCCCCATGCTTTTCCTAAAGTGTCAGCTTTTACTTCATACCACGACTGTGCGAGTGAAAACATGCCATCTTTGACGGTAAAGATTTTCTGACAATGTTTTAGGCCAACATTGGAGTTCATCACTTCCAGCATGAAATGTTTTTTGTTGAACGATTTCATATTCCAAATGAAACCTATATATATATTGGTTGGATCAACGATTAACGTTTGACAATAAATAACACGCAAAAAACTATTCCACACGATGAAACTAATGTATCTTCATGTGGATAGCCTCAGCAGTTGCCTAAAAGAAGTAAGCATCTTTAATTTGGTCTGTCTAATTCAAGAATGTGGGTTTTTACAGATTATACAAACTTCTGAAGGAAACAACCTGTAAAATGTTACTTATTCATCCATGCTTTTATCGAGGTTTTGTATGTAACTGGTAATTACACAATTCCTTTCAAAGAACAGGGAGACTTAGATTTTTCTATAAATAAAAGTCTTCCTGACATATTAGCGCACATCGTCACTGTCAATCTTTCTTTATTTAGTTTATAACCTGTTGTATTTCGTTCGTCCGCACAGTCTACAGTTTTTGTGGGCAAACATTTCCAATAGATACAACTTTCATCAGCATTGTAGATTTAATCTGGGGTTAAATCATGGTCCTTCATAAATTTGAAGAAGTCTTCGCTATATGTGGGAGCTGAAATTATTAATTGCTGTATTCTATGTCGAGTCTTGAAACTTCTTAGCCAACCTTCACAAAATTTCATGTTTGTTTTCATGTTCTTTCTTGCATAAAGAGGCTTTGCTTTGGCAATTAACATCGGACGTTATGCTGCCAAACCATCTTATTGTTTTGCAGAGAACCACTCGTATAGAGTTTGGTCAAATTGACGTTCTTTTGGTCAATGAAATGTTTTTCGTAAAGCATTTATCCTTTTATTTTCACAGGGCGAAGCAACTTGTACAATTTTCTCTCTCTTATATATATATATATATATATATATATATATATATATATATATATGTGTGTGTGTGTGTGTGTGTGTGTGTGTGTGTGTAATTTGGCAGTAACTTTTCTTTTAAACATGTTGTGTTGAATGTTAAAGATGATGCAGGACGATGTTGTCTTTAACATTCAACACAACATGTTTAATATATATATATATATATATATATATATATATATATATATATATTTAGAATTGGACATTGTCCGACAATTTATTTAAAGACATTTATATTATGTTTAACGTTCTTTTTAAATACTTGTATCTATAAAAAGAACGTTAAACACAATATAAATGTCTTTAAATATATATATATATATATATATATATATATATATATATATATATATATATATATATATATATATACGAGGGTCATTCAATAAATAAGGTGAATTTTTCGGTATAAGGACTTCTAATACAGATAGAAGCTTACTTTTCTATTTTTCAACGTAGTCTCCCAGCACTGTCACACACTTTTCCCATTTGTGCACAAGCTTCCGTATTCCCTCAGCGTAAAAATCTTTGGACTGATGTCTCAGCCAGTCGCTAACAACACTTTTGACTTCATCGTCACTTT
>OZ038505.1:27861384-27926384 GCA_964036315.1 Acanthosepion esculentum
TATATATTATTTGAAAATATATTTTCATAGATTTTTATTATCTTTAAATAATATAATATTAAGCTCTACTATGTATCGGCGACTTTAAAAAAATAAATGCTAAAGAAGTGTGGATTTTATATATATATATATATATATATATATATATATAGAGAGAGAGAGAGAGAGAGAGAGAGAAAGATAGATAGATAGATATATAGATAAATAGATAGATAGATAGTTATGAGGCAACGCATTGCCTCTAAAATCTTTGCCTCTCACGATTACTGGCGTCTCTGTAATAGGGTACTAAAATAGTACAAGCTCTCCATTCCCCACTTCTTTAATCGATTTGAGATGTTACGATCCTCTCCTGATAAAGCTGAATGCTTTGTCCGTAGATTCTCCCCAGACTCTACTCTTGACTCATCTGGAATATCCCTGCCTAACTTCCCACTTAGAAGTGATTCTCTGCTGAGTACATATAAGCCCTTCCATAGTTTTCGCTATCATCTCTAACCTTGATCCCCACAAAGCATGTGGACCTGGTGGCATCCTTATTATACCCATTAAGAAATGTGCTCCCGAACTGGTTCCTGTTTTCTTTAAACTGTATACTAAATGTCTCAGCGCCTCCTGCTTCCCTACCTACTAGAAGTCATCGTATATTGTTCCAGTTTTTAAGACCTCTGGTGAATCCATCTAACTATCGGCCCGTTATCCTTGTATCCGTATTTGTGAAAATCCTATAGGCCCTAGTCAATACTGAATTAGTTTATCATTTATCATCGCAGGGCCTTTTCGTTTCTTCCAGTTCAACGGCTGATGTACTAAATATAATTTCGGAAAGAGGCTATCGTGCTCTAGATAAAAAAAATGATTTGAATATCTTGAAAGCCTTTGACAGGGTCTGGCATTCAGATATTCCCCAAAAGCTTAAAAGGTACGATATCCCCTGACACATTTTTTAGCTGATTCGGTTGTTCCTTTCAAATCGTGAAATGAAAGTTGTGAGCTGCCACTTGTGTACATCCCTTTGGTACTAACACCAGTGTCGCCCTGGGGTGGATCCTTTGTCCTACACTGCTTTTAATCTTCATTACCAACCTTTCCGATGGCATCAACACTCGACTTGGCATCTACGCTGACCGCAGTACCATTTACACTTGCTTCGATAGTAAGGTTGATCAGTGTGACAAGGTCAAAATGGCAGCTGAGGTACAAAACGACCTCAAGACCGCCGTTAACTGACGCAAAATATAGCTTGTTAATTTTAACGACACCAAAACTAGATTTCTCTCTATTAATCATCTGAGAGACCCCTCTCTGCCTTGCATCAGCATGGCTGATGCTATCCTGATGCTATCCTCCGGGAAAGTGACTCTTTGCGCCTTTTTGGGCTAACGTTCTCAGCTGACATGAAATGGAAAAACTATATTGAATCCATTGCTAGGTCAGCTGCTAAGAAAATCGGTTCACTCTGCCGGGTGAGACAGTTCTTCACTCCTGAATCTATCTTGCATATCTATACGCCTACCATTCATCCACCCTTGTTGCCATATATGGTCCGGTGTCGCCGCCATTTACCTGGAGCTCATTGTCACAATCAAAAGAAAAATGAGCAATATTATTGGTCCTGATCAGGCGTCTCGGCTACAGTCACTTGCCCACCGCCGTAAGGTTGCTTCTCTGTGCCCTTTTTTATATACACTTTCATGATAAACTCTTTGCTATGGTTATTGTTTTATCCCCCCTACAGACAAAGAATTGTGCATATGTAGACTGGTTAGGATTTTCATAGAGACATGAGGTATTATAGTGGATGTAGTAAGTAAGCTAAATAAGAATGTGTTGTTCCCGTTTTAGGAATTTTGTGACATGTTTGGATCAATATGACATGTTTGGATCAATGTTTGTGGCTAGCTAAGTTTAAACTTAAGACAGAAGAAGACCGTCCTTTTTTCCATTCCCCATTTTTGGCCTTGTGCCACATTTTCTGTATTGAAGCGGAAATAAATATCACTCGTTGCTATTGTAGCTAGACTTTATGAATTTAACCGCCATACTAGACTGGTGGAGATATATCATCAATTTACAGTTGAGCTGGCAAGATGTAGCCGTATGTTCTATGCTAAATGGTTCTTTTCCCGCTTGTAGATCCCCTATACCAATCGCTATCTACAGTCCTCCTAATGACACGTTTCTCTTTCGCCTCACTGTTAATGTTTCTCTTTCTAATTCTTCCACACTCTGTAACCCCTTGCGTGACAATTTCTGCACTGGCTTGCTTGGGGTGCCACTGATTAAAAAAAGCGGGGGAAACTTTTTAATGAATCAATCCCATTCTGTAAGCAAGACAAACATGAGGAAACTGTGAATATCATTGGATGCTTTCAAGACACAGGGTTTGAATCAAAGTTTCCCCACCGGAATAACTGGAAATCTTACAAAGAAGACTAATATTATTAGAAAATAACCATAAATACGTAAATAATTCATATATCGTTGAAAATTCCTTTTTTCACCAATTTAGCTATTTGTGCTGTTACAATGCTTATTACCTAAACATTTCCCTAATAGCTGTTGCGATCTGTAAATTAAAATGGACAACTATGTCGCCGGGGCTAATTTTCCCTTTCTCTATGACAACAAGCCCTGATTAGAATCTTTCATTTCCTTCTTACTTTCAACTTATACATGCTTTTAACAATACCGTCTCATGTTTTAATAAAATTGCTTTCCTAACATCATTACATTATCACATATAAATAACACACACTGTTTATATTAAATACAGCTGTACTTTTGGCTACAGTAAATGGATATATAGTTTGCACGACAGTATAGACAGGGCCAGCAGTAAATATACTAAATTTATATCTCATGTATCATGTGACCCCCTTAAAATTAGCTTTAAAATTAAGTTCTCAAAAGTCACAGGATACGCAAGAATATATGGTATATGCGTGTGTATGTTTATGTATATATGTTGTTTAAACAAAGCGTAATACATTTTTTATACTATCAGATCGTGACATCTACCAGAAATTTAAAGTTTTATTATTGCATTATTACAAAATTTTAACACATCAGCAGATAGCTATTAATGTCAACAACTGAGCATAAATAGTTGTTAATTAAAAAAATAGTAATTAATGTCAAATATTATCCATAACTACATCTACGAGGGTCATTCAATAAATAAGTTGAATTTTTCGGTATAAGGACTTCAAATACAGATAGAAGCTTACTCTTTTTTTTCCATTTTTTTTGTTTTACTTCGTTTTCACATGGGTTTAATTTATTTTCCAGTTTAAAAAAATATTGAGAGTTTTGGCGATTAACAAAGATGGCCGACCAAGAAGCATGCTCCAGGATTGAACAGCGGTCAGTTATCAAGTTTTTAGTTGCTGAAGGGTGCAAACCAGTTGAAATTCATAGTAGAATGTCAACTGTGTATGGTGGCACATGTTTCAGCCAAAGAAATGTCTAAAAGTGGGCTAAATTGTTTAAAGAAGGACGGGGTAGTGTTGAGGATGAAGACCGGCCTGGGAGGCCTACAGAAGTGAGGTCTCCGAAGGTGATCGAATCAGTCAAAGACCTCATTCAGTCTGACAGAAGGGTGACCGTGGATGACATTGCAAGGACTTTGGGCTTATCTGTTGGGACAAACGCAGGGGTCATCAGTCAGAAGCAGTCATCTTGCATCATGACAACGCAAGGCCTCACACAGCAGCCCAAACGGTGCAGACCATCAACGAGCTGGGCTGGGAACTGCTCCCTCAGCCCCCTTACAGCCCAGACCTTCCCCCTTCAGACTTTCACCTGTTTGGTCCCTTGAAAGCTTTCACGAGAGGCACGAAGTTTAAAAGTGACGATGAAGTCAAAAGTGTGTGACAGTACTGGGAGACTATGTTGAAAAAAATGTAAGATTCTATCTGTATTAGAAATCCTTATACCGAAAAATTCACGGAAAAGAATAACAGTTCAATGATCAAGCAACAAAAGTCAACATGTTTTCTAAGAGACTTATTTTCTTTCCAATGCATCATTCAAAGGAGCCAGTTGCTTCATATGAAGCAACATAAAAATAACTTCAACTGCCTTAATGCAAAAAAGGGAGTAATATTGTTGTTTTTTTTTGTAGATTGCGTTAATCTTTGAACTTTTATTTGCTGTCTTCATTTTAAAAATGATTTTGGCTCGAAAGAAAACAGAAAGGTTTCAACGTCAATTGGTTTACGTTTCAGTTTCTTCATCTCGAATCATTTTCGTTTTGTTTCGCTATTTTCGTAACGCGTGTCAATGGCGACAATTGTTTGACCTGGTGGAGAAACGAAAATCTGCGAGGAATAATTAAAAGATTTCCTGATATTACGAAGTTCACGATGGAAAAGTTTTTTTATCTATCTATCTATCTATCTATCTATCTATCTATCTATATATATATCTATCCCACATTTATCTGTCTACCACAGATTTTTCTTTCTTTCTTTCTTTCTTTCTTTCTTTCTTCATCACACTGTCACTATATATATAGTGAGAGTCATGTAACGAGGATTTTTAAAAATGTACATAAATATTTTTAAGAATATTCTATTTTTCTCTCTCTCTCTCTTAAAAAGATATTGCAATAGATGAGGTTTTAATTATGGTTTTGATGACAGTAACATGCCTTAATGTTCGTCATTTAAAATGACTCTTTAAACATAAAATAAGGTTTACATGATTTTACTTTCCTAATTCATCTCTTTATTAGAAGATGAAACCATATTACCTAACACCTGTGAGTGGCAAATGCAATTAAAATTTACCAAAATGGAATGGATGTCACTGACAAACGTTCCGACGAAAATCATTTCATGGTTCTATACTGTATTGTGAAATCACTACTATTTTAATTAAAATCTATAAATCTATATATCTGCATGCGCTGAATGTAACAAAGTATGGATGACAAAAATGACAACAACATACGGTGGAGAAAAACAAAATTAATATAATCACTAAGGTCGTGCATATATATATATATATATATATATATATATATATATATATATATATATATATATATCAATTATGTGGTGCGGGTTCAATTTATATTACGCGAATCATTCATACGAAAAGCAGATAATGAAATTAATGATATAAATGCCAAGAATCACTCTCGCAAACAATTTTTAATAATAAAATTCTTTCGGATTACACTTTATCTATCGATGTCCTGTTATTACCTGGATGTAAAAAATGGATGATTGTATGAAACAATTGAAAGCTAGTAGTAAAAAAAGAGCTGATAAAACCGGAATTCATAAACAAGGATCATGCTATTCATTAACGGATTCGAGGTTAATGTATTTCATTATTAAAAATTGTTTGCGAGAGTGATTCTTGTCATTTATATCATTAACTTCATTATCTGCTTTTCGTATGAATGGTTGGCGTAATATATATATATATATATATATATATATATATATATATATATCCAGGTAAGATGAGAACGAATAGAGATCCATTCCAACCTTCGTAACATTTAATTTAAAGGAGGGCTCAATACAAAGTAGAGCAATATTATTTATTTTTTATAGTTGATAAATAAATAGCTTCTTTAAGGTAATGTTATTAATATCTTATGTCAAGAATCTTTAGTCAACCGTTGCATATTAATTTCCCAAGTGAATCTATACGTTTAAATTATTTACTGGTTTCTTATTTATCAACTATATATTTTCCTACGCATATAACGTGTTTAGCATTTGTAAAAGTATCACTTCACCTCATTTTTCTCAATGTCTAGTTTGTAAAATACATATCCATTAACATCAGTCTTTGTTTAATATCTGTGCTACCATTGACTGGCAATCTACGGGTCATGACCCGTATATGAAAAATAATTTCTTAATTTTTGATTATATAGATATTGCCGAAATGAATATTTAAGTTTTTTTTTCTTGATATATATATAATCAAGAAGAAAAACCATAAATATTCATATCGGCAATATCTATATTGATGAGCTGCTTTCGCTGGTTCCCAGGCCTCGTGAATTTAAACGTCCTACGAGGCTGGCATCCCGTTCCCACCCCTTCACCGTTGAAACTGTTAGATGTAGACGTCTCATCTACTCCAATAGCTTCATTTCTCGCACATCTCGCCTGTGGAACTCCCTTCCTTATTCCTGTTTCCCTGACAAATATAATCTCCAATTATTCAAATGTAATGTCAATCGACATCTCCAGTTGCCTTGATGTATCCACTATCCTTCACCACTTCCTTTCCTCTATCACTCCTATCTGCTCTCGCTCCAAATCTTCTGTAACCCATGCCTGCTAGTGGCTTCCCGCCTTGCTTGGGGTGAAATGCTTAATATATATATATATATATATATATATATATATATATATATATAGAGAGAGAGAGAGAGAGAGAGACAGACAGACAGACAGAGAGAGAGAGAGAGAGACAGAGAGACAGACAGACAGACAGACAAATAGGAGCAAGAGAGCTTAGATGTCGCATAAGAC
Source organism: Acanthosepion esculentum (assembly GCA_964036315.1). Classification (NCBI taxonomy): domain Eukaryota; kingdom Metazoa; phylum Mollusca; class Cephalopoda; order Sepiida; family Sepiidae; genus Acanthosepion; species Acanthosepion esculentum. Next base: position 27,867,891 of record OZ038505.1, read on the forward strand.
CGAAAGAATGGTGCACCCAGGGAGGATCGAACTTAAACTCACTATTCAGCTATAATGGATCTAGCGAGATAAGATTAACCATTACAGCACGTCTAAGAGTCCAACATATATATATCTTCTGTAACCCCCTTGCCTTGATCGATCGACTATCTTTCTCCACATCCTCTCCTTTACCACTCCTATCTGCTCTTCCTCCAAACCTTCTGTAACCCCTTGCGTGCTAATGGCTTCCAGCCTTGCTTGGGGTGAAAAGCTTAAAAAAATAATAATAAAAAAATAAAAAAAATTTATATTGAAATATAGTTTGATTTAATAAATTGTTGGATTGTATATTGATTGATGTTATGAAAACGATATTTCACGTTGCTTGATGTATTGTTGGGAATGTTACTACAAATAGGTATTGTTTGTAATTTTGTTACTATAAAGATGTATTTATATAAATTCATAGGGTTTTGTTTGGCGGTTCATTAATTTACCATAATTTGTGCTACCCCTCCATATGTGGTTGGACTTGGGAATGAAAGGAATTAAAAAGTAGTCCCATGATTTTCAAAATCTTCAACATCGCTTGCTGCTGGATGTCGTTTATAGTCATACCCAAAAATATAGACTACTATGTTTTATCTATGTTTTGTACAACTAATTATGTTTAAAAGGGTGTTTCAGTAACTGGAACCTGTTTTAAATGTGAATTAAGTTTAAACGTCTAATGATTTTTTTTCTGATTTGGCGGACATTTCGGCGATATTTTTTCACATGTAATTGCCCTGACTTAAATAGTATGATCCAATAGAGAAATAAACAAATTTTCACCAATAACACTGACTTATTTAATACTGACTTTGATCCATTTTAATGAAACTCCCTTATATATAATCCGTTTTAATGAAACACCCTTTATAACTCATATATTTCATCTTCCTCTCTCTGTGCCTTGTTACCAAAGACATACTTAATTCTTAATTATGAACCTCAAAGGTCAAGACTAATAATATTACACTGAAGTTACTAAGATCACCGGTAAAGAAGAATCATTTATCCATCACATAACTTTTATCATGTTATATTGTAATGATTTTTTACGCTATTTGTATTCGGACTATTCTTCTCAGTTTTGTTGGTTTAATCACAACTTTTCGGTCGTCGTGCCCTCCGACCTTCCTCAGGTGTATATCTCGATCTGTAAAGAATGAAATTGTTTTTTTTTTCTGTTAATCTTTCATTGGATCCCCTATACCTGCTTTGGAAGATCTACACATAAAATCTTAGCCTTTATCCGGGATCGAATCCTGACTACAGACAGCGTTGTCCTAACACGTGAGCAACAATGACTTTTTGAGGAAAATGGAAACAAAAAGGAGATTTATACTTAGAATTAAAAAAAATACAGTTGAATTTCTGGATACATAGTGAGAAAAGAGTGCTTAGAAAAGGTAACACTCACAGGAAATACTGAAGTTAAGAGGAACAGAGGAAAGAAGAGAATTACCCCCCTCACGAGTTGTGTTAATGATTCATAGTACAGGGATCAGGAGAAATACAAACATTGCTAAGAGCTACAAAGGGCTAGAAGTTGTGGAGAACAATGATCTTACTATTGCATACTGAAGAAAGGAAACTTCATTTGCTCTAATCATAGCCTATACCGGAAGGAAGTGCTCTATGACCGTGATAATATTCTAGCAAAAGCATCAGGAATGAACTGTACACCTAACTGCGCGCTTTTTCTGTAAAACGTATTAGAATGCCAGTGGCAAGACAATTGTCATCTGACAATAGCAGATAGACTAAAGATTTTGCCATATCTTAAGGCAATTACGAACGCGAACAGCGTCGGTAATTCTTATTGCCTTGGTCTAGTACTGAATCTCAATAAAAAGTGATTTTCCAGGAGGTTTCTTTGTAAAATAGAGAGTGAAGGTGATTTTCAGGGCTTTACTGAATGAATATTGTTTATTGTTTTACGATCATACATATATATATATATATATATATATATATATATATATATATATATATATATATATATATATATATATATATATATTATAAGAGATTATAATAAAACGTTTTGAAATCGATACACAAAAGATTTCATGTTTCAATACATTGATTGTATTTTTTCAAACAATAGTATCGAAACAGAAAAGCTTTTGTGTAGCAATTTTAAAATGTTTTTAATTATAATCTCTGATAATAAAAATATAATAATAATTTATTGCCCTACTTTGTATTGGGTATTTTAAAAAAAGTAACAGTGGGTTTTTACTTTTATCTGTCCTTTCTCACATTTGGACACACACACACACACACACACACACACACACACACACACACACACATATATATATATATATATATATATATATATATATATATATGTATATACTTACTTTTACTTACTTACTTCTAAAACAAATTTTTATTTGCAGGTAATATACATTTCCCCTATTGCATCGTCCAAGTATATACTCCGTTCACACTGGTCCGATTTCAATGATTCAAAGTTCATTTAAAAACCCTAATAAAGTTAGTCACAGGGAACGATTTTTGTTGAGCATAGATTCCGGTTTGCCAGATTATGAAAGGATAAAAAAATATATATTATACTATCCATTACCGTTGCTTTCTTGCTTCAAGTGGAGTTTTCTTTTGTATCCAAATTTGCGGCCAGCTTAAAATTTTAATCTAGCCAAAATGTTAAGCTAGCTCCTGTGGATGACTCTTGGTTTGCCCATCATCACAATAGCTAGGGAGGAGTAGATGTGATAATTATCAATAAACTACAGAAGAACTAAAAATTGATCGCTGCATTTAAGTATAGAATTAATGTTTAAGCTTACCTTTTAATAGTTGAACGATAATCCTTCTGCTGCCACTTTGATTTAAAGACGATAAATTACGTAGATCCTTATTTTCCGTACAAACAATTATTTTTATTTCATAGGTGACAGAACAGGGGACAATTTATAAGATAAAATTAATATAGAGTAAAGATGGGAAAAATAAATTAGAATTAGTTATACATTCGACATTTGAAGAGATTAGAGAAACATAATAGCTAATTAAATAAAACCTATATTATGGAATCTATATGAATAAATGCGAAATTGTAGCTCAATTCTCCAATGAATTCTGAGATTAAAAACTCATCTCTACTTTATAGTAATGTAGACGATACTATTTTAATATCTGTATTATATATTGTATACTTTTACGCAATATCACTCTTCAAGTTTAACTAATTTACATATTGATTTTTTAAAAGTTTATTTTATTAATTAAATGTCCTTCATTATTGTTCTTTTATTCGAGGATTGTTTTGATTTTCATATCAAAAATAGTTCTGTCGAGGAATATCGTTTTATATAGTGCAGGAAGTGTTTGAAATTTGCATTTTACTTGGCCTTCAACAAGTTGGCATCTATTTGTAAAACTTTCCTTAAGCCAATTTATGAATGAAACGTTCAATTAAATTTTTGTTTCAAATATTTCCAGTAGTGAATGTATCTTACTTTGAAAAGCGATAGCGAGCGAGAGAATCCTGTTAGTTATTATTATTTGAGCCTTTGCTTTAGGTCCTGTTCTATTTAGGTGATATTTTCAGATTCCTTTGCTTTCACTATAAAGGTAATAAAAAATCTTTCATTCATTAATAATTAATTAAAGCCAATAGTTAGAAGGTTCAATGAAAGTTATCGTGAATGACTATTCTTTTGCATTAGTGCACGTGTCCTTCAGAGCTCTATCCTTGGATCTACGATGTTGTTTACTTTCATCAACTACATTCCTGTAGTATTCAGTTCTCTACTCGTTATTTATACGATAATATAAACAGCTATATAATCCTGTCTCGATGGTAAATCTTATCGGTTACATAAGATCAAATTGACAGATGAACAATGACCTCGAATCAATGTTTAACCTAATTTTAAAAAAATGGTTTGATATTTTTAACGCTTCCAAAACAAAACTGCTGTTTTTTAATCATCCAAGAGAATTTTATTTTGGCTTCCATCAGCATGACTGATGCTAAACTCCAGGCGAGTGACTCTTTGAGATTTCTTTGGTTAACGTTTTCCATTGACATAAAGTGGAAAAATATATTGAATGAATTGCGTGGTCTGCTGCTAGGAAATTTTGTTTTCTGCGACGTGGTAAACCATTTGTCTGAACTGAGGCTATCTGACACATTCTACCAAGTATTGAATATTTTTGCCAAATCTGGACTGGTGCTCCTGCTATGTATTTAAAGATTCTTGATAAAATACAAATAAATATATGCAGTGTTATCAGTCTAAACCTGGGATCTCGCCTACAGTCCTTTTCCACCGCCGTAACTTAGTTACATTGTCTTTTTTATAAATATTTGCATGGTAAATGGTACAATCAGATTCTCTCTATGGTAACAAGATTTTATAAATTTAGTTACAGTGTAACCCGGATATAAGAGAAACTGATATAAGAGAAACCCGGATATAAGAGAGATTGTCTCTGGTCCCAGACTGTGTTAATGTATATATAATAGACTAAACCCGGATATAAGAGAAACCCGGATATAAGATACTTCTTCTCCGGCCCCGACAACTCTCTTATATCCGGGTTACACTGTACTTGATTGGCATCAATGTTTCAGCTCTTATTGTTGATATGGCTGGATGCAACCGCATCTTCTATGCTAACAGTTCCTTCTCTCGCATTTATCTGGCGTGGAATCCTCTTCCGGCTTCTTGTTTTCCAGTAAACTTTGGCCTTCAAAAATGTAAAGTCATTGTCAATTATTATCTTCTTTCTATTTAATTCTTGTACTTTTATAGTTCATTATCCTGAATAGTGTTTTCCTTTTCCCATATTCTCTCACACTCAGAACGCCCCCTTGCGTTTTAGTGGTTTATTGCTTTGCTTGAAATGAAATGGTTAAAAAGAAATTCTTGAAGCATATTTCGGCATTCTATCGTGCACCATGAGGGGAGGTTCTTGTAGTCTATCTACACTATTGTTAGATTTTTTGTTCCATGCCCCTCACACGACCAAATTTACGTCCTTTTCTTTTCCGCATGAAACAGATATTCTACTGTTAGTACCTTTTGTATCACTGGTAATCATGTTGTACAAATACACTTTATTGGCGAATTTTCATGATCAGACTAGCGAACGTTATTTCGTTTCGCCCGCTAGCTTTCATCAGATGCTTGTCAATCTGTAAATCTTCAAGGAATATCGAACTGAACCCATTATTCAATCAACGGATGTAAATTGTTCTCGTGTCACCCTCCAAGTCTAGGAATATCTCGTCTTGGGATTATTTTAGTACTGCTCAGTTATTGCTCATCACTGACTCCAAATACACTCTACCCGGTCCAGGGTTTGTATTTGCAATTACTATGTCACCAAATTCACGAACGGACGTCTTAATACACTAGGCTTTTGACCCTGATGAAGGACAGATGATAAAACAGACACACATTCCCTATCTTTAATCTCTCAATCATTCTTCTATTTTTTTTTACCTAAACGTCCTTTCATCAATATAGTGCTATCCACGTCTTTTATATTTTTAATAGTATTTTAATTTTATATTCATCGGGAGCGGACCTCGTTCCAGAGACATGTGTACTTATAGTAAAACTCTGGAAACTGACGATAGCAAAGGCAGCACCCAAATTGCAATACGACACACTCCTGAATGACTCGAATACGAAGGAGAAATATGTGGGTAGTATTAAAAGCAGATTCAATGAACAAAATGAGAATAGAATCTTTAGGTCGGATATTTTAAAAGAATCTTTAGCAATATCAATAATTGAGATTATCCAAAAGAAGAATAGACAAAGAAGAAAAATGAATGGATGACAGATAAAATTCTCGAAATGAGGAAAAGGAGACCAAAAACAGTGGCAAGGTTCGGCACAGAATACAGTAGATTGCACAAATTAATTAGTAAGAAATGCAGGAAGGTTAAAGAGGAATGGCTCAATAAAAATGTGTAGCAATAGAAAGAATGAGTATCACTTATGAAGCGGATATGCATAAAAGAAGTAAGAGAACAGGATAAAATACATGCTCACGAAGAGAATGCATACAATTCAAAGATAAGAAATCTTTTATGTGAGAGAGACAAAACTTCAGAAAGACAATGAATATATCAGAGTACTCTTCTACAAGAAAAGAGGACATGCACCAATAGATAGAAATATCAAAAGACCAAAATATTAAAATTGAAGTGGAATCTTCAATGGTGAAATTGAATAGAAACAAAGCAGAAGGGATTGTAAAAGAGATGCTGGCAACCTTAGACGATTTATGCATTGAAAAGATTACAGACATAATAAATGAAATATCCAACAGTAGGAAGATAGCGGCAAATCTAAGTATATCCGTCTTCATAGCGTAGTCTAAAAATAGCAATGTGAACGAATGCGAATTCTATCGGATAATCAGCCTAATGAACCATATTAAAAAAATATAAGAATTCTGATTAATAATGTGCGCAGTAGAATTAGACTGGAAATAGGATACGAACAGTGCGGGTTCGTTAAAACACCGGAACAAGAAATGTGATATTTATGCTCAGAATGATATCAGGAAGAGCAATGAAAATGCAGACGGATGTGTACCCGTCTTTTTTATATTATGTAAAAGCATTTGATAGAGTGCAGCATGGAAAAAATGTTGGATTTGCGCGATAGACTTAACATATTTAGGAAGGATATTGCAATAATCCAGAACCTATAGTGGCAATAAACCGCCTGAATACGCATAGAAAATGCATATTGTAAATATACAAAAATAGGCAAATGCATAAGGATATGTATTCACACTAGATTTATTCATTCTATACACTGAGTCGATTCTGAGAGAATTAGAACTCATTCAAGGATTCATTATCTGCGGCCACAATACTAACAACGTAAGATGTGCAGATGACACTGTGTTGAGACCAGAAACAGAAAGAAAACTACAAGTACTCATAGAGTGAAGAAAAATGTAAAGGAATGACTAAACATCAATTGCAAGAGGAGGAATGCATGTTTGTTAGCAGAAGATGCCTTGCAAAGGCTAAGTAAATAAATAAGAAACAGAAAAAATCGATAGAAACGAAGAAAAGAGTACTAAATTTTTATATATTATCGGAACTCCTATATAGTAATACATTTTGAACAGTCTCCTCACAGAGGAAAAATGAGATCTGAGGCAACAGAAATGTGGTTCTACAGAAAGATGATGAGTATGCAAAGTTCAGATCATGTGAGCAACGATAAAGATGGAAACGAAAAGGACACTTATAATTAACAGGAAGAGGCTTTAAAAAAATCTAGTGCACCTAATGAGGAAAGAGGGTTTGGAAAATTTGATACTCACAGGACAGATTGAAGTCAAGAAAGACAGGAAAACAACACATAATTAGCTTGAGTAAATTGACGACGGAGCAGGGTGTAGGTGATATTAGAAAAAGATAAAATTTATTAATAGCTACAAATATTTGCCTTTAAATAGACATGAATACAGACCCCTTACAAAATTAGGAAATTGGTAAAAATTAGTTCGCATAGTAGCTTTCATTTGATATATATTCAACTATTTTTAGGGTAGAAAAAGGCTATAGGTTTGCAACAAGTAGTAAACTGACTTCAGTTGTAATAATTTGCTAGACAAGTTATATGATTGATTCTTTTTTTACGGTTTATCGACACTTTGCAAGATATTTAAAACCAGAAAATATTTTAATATTTTTCGAGATAATAATGGTTTGCTGATACAAGTCTTACTAATTAACCCATTGCTGGGGTGGGAGAAAAGGTGGATTCAATCTTTACCCAGGCGTATATTGCGCGTAACGAACTCAACAGAAATTGGAACTCGGCTCTCCGCTTAAGAATTCCAAGCCATTACTGCACCCATTATATCCAAGTTTACAGCATCTGGTATTCCCAATCGGTCACCCTTCGAGATAATGACAAGGATCGGCGGGAGTTAACTTCAGTGACCGTACGGGAGCCGGGGTTTCGAAGTGATGTGGCCGTAAGTTACAAGTTAGTTAACAATTCAGAAAAACAAGCGCGTGATTTATTTAAACCATTTCTTCTCGACGTCCCCAAAATGGGACGGTAGACGCCAATGGTTTATAGGTAAAAATCTATAGTTAATACCTATAATAATTTAATACGAATATTTTAAAAACATATTTAATACTCCGGTTATATTTTTAGCATAAAACCCAGATTTTCCACTGGGCTTGAAGTAGTTTGGAACTGTCTTTTTAATTTCTTCCTTTGGTCCCAAAACACTAACCACACGAAAAGAACTTGAATTTGAGACAGTGTCAAATAATACCGTGTATGTTTATATTTATATGATAGTACCATATCGAAAATGTTGTTAGTTGCATTTGCAATACAGAATTAGTTCCCTGTGTTGGGTTTGCTTTGTATCGACCGTATGCAATTTTCCAATACACTCTTTCCATTTTCCTGATAGACCCCTTTCATCTCTACTCACAGTAGAAAAGCTGAACTTCAAAGTACTCCCCTTGAGAGACAATTCAGCTTCCATTCCACTTTTTTGCTTTAAAGTCTACAAACTTTAATGATTGCATTGGCGGCCGAGTTAAGTTCATTTTTTATCTATTTTTTTGGCCTTTCAAGGGCAGGGATTGGTTAGAGAAAAGCCAGACAACTCAGGCAACCAAAATTTGACTGCAAACGTGGTGCTCTGATAAACATAGGGAGTAGGAGTTTTCAAATAAAGGTCTGTCATTTTGAATGCGACTGCTACACAGTACAGACAATAACCAAATTGCCTCTCCCTGCTGGCTGAGTTGCCCCACGGGAGAGTGTCTGTTCACGCAAGCGCTATAAGATCTCCTATGATTGTCTGCCCACGTACATTATAGACACACGAAAGTTTCTTGAGATATTCGCAATGTTTGGTTATTTTCGGGAGAGACCGGACATGTTCGTTAGTTTACTTCTGGGCTGCCAACTGAGAGTTTATATATACAGATGTACCGAAGAATAAGAAAAAAGGGAAACATATACGAACAAGTAAAACTATACTGTAGAACACACTAGTATATATACATAGATATGTACGCATGAAGGAAGTGTTAACAAAAGAAAAAAAAGTAAAAAAGGAAAGAACTCAAACGAATCTAATTCCGTGTCGATATTTGCCGTTATTCGTTCTGAGTAGTTCTCTTAGTATGCAAATAATAGGTATTGAGAAGTGTTCAAATGAAATAGAGGAAAGTAGATGCTTGAATAAATCTATCTATCTATCTATCTATCTATCTATCTATCTATCTATCTATCTATCTATCTATCGCAATCTACTATATATCCATGTGCACATATATATCTATCTAAAATTACACATATATATCTACTTGTCTATCTATCTATCGCAGTTTACACATATCTATCTATCTATCTATCTAGCTATCTATCTGTTGCAATTTACGCTATCTATCAATCTATCTAAAATTACACGTATCTATCTACTGTCTATCTATCTATCTATCTATCGTAATTCACATATCTATCTATCTATCTATCTGTTGCAATTTACGCTATCTATCTATCGAAATCTACACATATCTATCTATCTATCTATCGCAATCTACTATATATCTTTCGCAATGTGCACAAAAATATCTATCTAAAATTACACATATATATCTACTTGATTATTTATCTATCGCAGTTTACACATATCTATCTATCTGTCGGAATTTACGCTATCTATCAATCTATCTAAATTTACACCTATCTATCTACTGTCTATCTATCTATCTATCTATCTATCTATATTAATTCACATATATATCTATCTATCTACCTAGATAGCTAAAATTACATATTATCTATCTTAGATATTATCTATCTACTTGTCTATCTATCGCAATTTACACATATCTATCTATCTATCTATCTATCTATCTATCTATCTATCTAGATTGAATTGTATATCTAGAAATATTTGAAAAATGCTTCACAAAAGATTATGTATTTGGAAACGAACCATATACAATACAGATTTTGTGAAAAATGTTCTCTGAAATTCATGTCCAAATCAAATATTTCATATGTGACGTGGGATACTAGATCTTAGAGGAATTAATATTTTCATATTTAAAGTCTCCGATCGATTGCTTAGTAGGTAAAACAACGTCGGATGGGTACTACAAGTTACTGGAAATGTTACGTGTCTATATCTATCAAGATATCTTCAAGAGCTCGTCATATGACTTCTGGAAATGTAACAAAATCTGCTCCAAGTCTCATTCATATTTTTGAATTTGAATCTGCATTTAGTTCTTAGGAACCGTTTTCTCATTAGCAGCGAATGATGACCCTTTGCCTTATTTAAGTGGAACCAGGGTCGGTGCAATGACCTCGCTACTCCCACCCGCCAGAAACTATTTTATGCACCCCAAAACTTTGATACGGGCCCTTTGATACGGGCCCAATTTTCGACAACATCTCAATTTTCATAAGGTAGCATTCATATAAAATACAAATCTTATTGTTACCTATATATATACAATAATATATATATATATATATATATATACAATAATAAATATATATATATATATACAATAATAAATATATATATATATATACACAATAATATATATATATATATATACAATAATAAATATATACAATAATAAATATACATATATATACAATAATAAATGTATATATATACAATAATTAATATATATATATATATCTACAATAATAAATATATATATATATATACAATAATAAATATATATATATACAATAATAAATAAATATATATATATATACAATAATAAATATATATATACATATACAATAATTAATATATATATATCTACAATAATAAATATATATATATATACAATAATAAATATATATATACAATAATAAATATATATATATACAATAATAAATAAATATATATATATATATACAATAATAAATATATATATATACAATAATTAATATATATATATATCTACAATAATAAATATATATATATACAATAATAAATATATATATATACAATAATAAATAAATATATATATATACAATAATAAATATATATATATACAATAATTAATATATATATATATATCTATATATCTACAATAATAAATATATATATATATATACAATAATATATATATATATATATATATATATATATATATATATATATATATATATATACAATAAAGGAGCATATGCAATATAGGTTAAAATTTCAACTAGAAAATTTGAAAATAAATACAATGTAACTAAATGCAAATTAGAGACATGTTATAAATGATCATTTCATCTTAAATCAACAATGTTCTGCGGATTTTTCTTGTTAAAAATTTGAATAATTTTGACACATTCAGCATTAAGGATAAATAATAATAAATTTTATATCGTCTTTTTTAGACTTATCATGTGCAAAACAAATTCAAGGATTTGGACACAAATGACCCCAAAATAAAGTCAAAATAAGGGAAATTTCTTCATCTTTTAATAATCAGTTGTTCTTAGTTTCATTTGTAACGTATATAAATGTAGGTAGAAAAAAAAATATTGATAGGATAGCGAGGGTCACAAAACACTGCCCGGGGGCGGGAGAACAATCAGGCTTACCTCTACTTCTATGGCAACTCTTTAGTTCCTTCACCGCTAACCTTTACCACTGGGACATGTCATGCCACATACACATGACTGAATCATCCCAATATTCCCTTCGTATTCCAAGAGTGAGAAGTAATGGAAGGGACATTTCATCACCGACGACTCATCCCCAGACTGTTACTCACTATTTCCTTCGGCTTCTTTAACCTTTAATGTCTTCTGTGAGTGTTAAATTCTCTCAGCCTTCTTTCCTCATTATATTTCCTTAAAGTCTACTTCCGATTCTTATCAGCACTTTCTCTATAATGTCACCTGCTTAAAACTTTCTCATTTCTCACGTGCTTTTTATTTCTTAATATTCAGCGACAGAATCATATTTCCGTCATTTCAAGTTTTTTATTGACCTGTGGCAGTGGCCGTCGCAAAGGTCTTGTGCCTCCCCACAAAGTCTATGATATGACGGCTCACACTCACCTACATTTCAATTGTCATAAAGTAGTATTCATATAAAATACAAATTTTATTCTAAACTAATTGTGTACAATAATGAATCATCTCCAATATAGGCGAACAATTCAACTAGAAAAATAGAAAACAAATACAATGTATCTAAATACAAATTAGAGACGTGTCATAATGGATCATTCTATTTTTAAGAAATCAATGTTTTGCGGGAATCTTTAACGTCAACTTGAGATTTTCCTTGTTAAAAAGTTGAATAATTTAACACATGCAACATGATGGATAAAAAAAATAGTAAATTTTATATGGCGTTTTTTTTTTTTTTCGGCTTGCCAGGAGCAAAACAGATTCACGGATTTGGGCGGGAAAAAAACAAAATGAGGTCAAAATTCGCGAAAATCTTTTCATCCTTTAATGTTCAGTTGTGCTTAGTTTCATTTGCATCGTATATAAATGTGGGTAGAAAAAAAGTAAATATTGATAGGGTAGCGAGGGTCACAAAACACTGCCCGGGGGCCCTCAATCATGATTTCCCCTCAGCGATTCAGGGAATCTTAGGTTAGTAACCGTCGACCCTGAGTTGAAAGAAATTTGATTAAGTCATACATGAAGGTATAAGAAGCATTAAAATTTTCAAATATTCTAATGAGTCTACAAACGCTAAAAAGTGTGGTGAACATATTAAACACTTAGTGTGAGGGTATTTTATATTTAAGGCGAAATAATAAATTCTATCTGAATTTTTAGGTGGAGGAGTTAGCATTACATTATTTGCATGCGAACTACGGTCTTCATCTTTGTCGTTATTATCACAATATTTCGACTGTTGCGACCTATGACCTTCATGCCTTAGACTATTTCATTAAAGCGTTGTTTTGTGAATGAGGTGATATCAGGTGGACTTAGAGGGAACGTGGTAGCCATAACTGATAACAACTAAAAAGAACTTGACGAAATATCCCTAGCCATGGTCAGCGGAATGAGAAAAATGAAAAGACATTTTCTGTTTGAAATTCCCTGCAATGAATGCTGGAACAGAATGGCCGAAAAGTTATGATAATAAAACAAAGATGAGGACAATAGTCATGTAAATAAAGCAAATGCAGAAATAAGGAATTTTTGTCGATGGGAAATTTGACAAAATACCTACGGAATATCAGTTTTGCGGGGGTGGGACACCCTGTATTTCGGCGCCATGTTTAACTTTTATGATCATCTTTTGACGGTTATATGAAGTGAACGTTTCCTTCTAGATGCGTCTTGAACGTTTCCTTCTAGATGCGTCTTGAACGGTTTCCATCAAAGAGTTTAATTTCTGTCTTTGCAGGGATATTTTGTTTTAAAATGTAGAAATCTGGAGATTATATAAACAAAGTTGGTTGATTTTGTTTAGCGGCATATCAACACCTCGACGTGTTATTGAATACCGAAATCTAATTATTTTGGAAGTAAATTGATAGGTTCAGTTGAATATATCTTGTTCATAATTTTATACTTTCAGATATGCTTTTTTGAGATATAATTTGTATGTCATAAAACGTATTGGTATTTTTTTAAAGTATTGTTAGTTAGTTCCCCCCCCAAAAAAAATGTATTGTTGATATTTTTTATAAAAATGTGTCGTAGTTGTTTTTATACTTATGTTACTGGTACATTGATTGCCATTTTGCTAGAATGTATTGTTGGACATTTTACTATAAAGATATACCGATGATGTTTGTTTCGGTATTCACAATTTGTCCATAGCTGGGGTACTAACAGGTGCTACCATGCTGGGGCAGCGCGGACCTGGGAACAACAGCACTTCATTCATTCGACGCTCCTTAATACAGCCAATCTTTCGATCAAAAGCCTTGCTGCCTGAATATTAGCAAAGTGGAGACGAAATTTTACATAAATGACCTCCAGAAGATGTTTGTTCTACGATGCCTAGAAGTGTCAGCGTAATTGTATCTTTGCTCACCTCGATCCCAGAATCTTACGTGTACTTCTGAAAATGTCCCTGATTAGTCAATGTGTTTCAAGTTACTTTCTGACTTAGCAGCTATTTATGATGACGTTCTCTTCGAGGAAGATTTCACTGTCAAAGTATATTTCTTCCATATTCTGAATAACCTCATGGCTACTTATCTTTAGTAGATATATTTCAATATCCCATTCTGCGTTTAAGATGGTTAATATCTTCTTTTAAGTTCCTTAGAGAAATCTTTTCTATTGTAAAATCATTTGTACATGTCAGCCAGACATAAAATGATCATTCAGATTACATGCATGAATTGTATTATTTGGGTCTTTGTACATAGTGTGCGTGGCTTGCTTGGAAAAAAAATTCAAATTTATGATTTTAATATCATTTAATCTCAAACGGCAAATTTTATTCCGTTTTCTTCATAATTTCAATAGGTTAAAAACCATCTGCGCACCGATTGTATCTTTAATTTGCATATAAATGTGCCCATAGACAAAAACACCTTTTCTTTGCATAGATCTATAGAATTCTAAGAAGCTATTATTTACAAACCAATTTCCAGGCTGATAAGAGATTTTTCTTTAAATGAATCATTAAAAATTATGTATTGAAACACTCGCGTGTGACTGTAGACAGTTGCCAACTTTTACAAGATCTATGGTGGTTGATATTTGCGTAGACTGATGAGTTGCCGGTTACAGATTTGGGCGGTGATATCTTTCTAGAAATCATATATTTTTGGAAGACGTGGCCAATTATTTTGGGTATAGACATTGGAGCAGTTATAAGTTGGGTTAAAAACTTGTTGAAATAAAATATAATTTATATTGGAGATGTAGATGATGCGTTTTTTTTTTCCCTTTGAGTATATCATAATGATCGGTATACTATACATTGACCTCAATTTGTGGATACATCTTTTTAATATTTTATATTTAAAAGACCTACTTGGATCATCCTTTCCACTTACAGATTTGATATTGTTATATATATATATATATATATATATATATATATATATATATATATTGTTTATACTTTTTCTTTATGGATACACTTATTTGAGTAAATAATCAGACCGATAAACCTAATTAATACTGTTTAATTGGAAAACAGAGCATTTGCTCAATTAAGTGTCTCCATAAAAAATGTAAAACAGAAAATATTTCTGGATTTAATCTATTTCATGTATATATATATATATATATATATATGTGTGTGTGTGTGTGTGTATGTGTGTTTGTATGTGTGCGTGCGTGTGTGTGTGTTTGTCTGTGTGTGCGTTGATGCAATAGGAAAGAACAGATTAATGATCCAAAGTTTTTCAGTATTTATGTTTTTTTGTTTTTGTTTGTTTAGTATATATATATATATATATATATATATATATATATATATATATATATATATATATATATATATAAGGCAGGATGTGTGTGTGTGTGTGTGTGTAACGAATTCACGGCCGCAATTTTCGACGGATTTGCACCGAAATTTACATGCACATTCTCCAAGTTAGTGAAAAGCCCAAGACTGACTTTGCATTTCTCAACTCCCATCGATAGTAGAAATAATCGATTTTTTCATGTTTCTACAGCATTTTTCATGTAGTTTGCTGCCATTTTCTACTGGCCAGAGTGGGAGCCTATAGCTGGCTGCCACGAATAGGCAGGAAGTTTCTATTGGCCAGCGTGAGAGCCAACGGCTGACTTCCACGAATGTTAACTAGCATGCTAGCATGCAAAAAAAATCGATGCTGCATTCGTCGCAGGTGGGAAAAATTTAAATCTGTATCGCACTTTACTCCAATTGGCTCATTCGCTTGCTTAAACTCAACGTTGATTCTGATTCCGCAGAGGTGGGTTGTGTATGAAAAAGTATTTGTTGTTAACATTATTTTTTCATTCGGTTTTTCTAGTTACGTGTCTTTTTTTAAAGCTGATCGTTTTGTGTTCATTTTGTTTAGTTCGTTTTTCGTAAGAGATTTAATGTTTAGTATAGAGCTTAGAAAAAATCGCAGTGTGAGATAGGCAAGAAGTAAGGCATGTAGCAACATCAGCACGG
Organism: Acanthosepion esculentum; assembly: GCA_964036315.1. Taxonomy (NCBI): domain Eukaryota; kingdom Metazoa; phylum Mollusca; class Cephalopoda; order Sepiida; family Sepiidae; genus Acanthosepion; species Acanthosepion esculentum. Next base: position 27,884,022 of record OZ038505.1, read on the forward strand.
CAAAGGGCACTCCTTAAAAGGCAAGGAAGGGCAAAAATATTTTAAGTCAAGTGATAGCGATTGCTGTATGAGTCGTACGATTTTTGAATCAAGCACGGGCCACGCCAGGCCATCCTGCTAGTATATATATATATATATATGTAGACAATATATGACAAATTCGAAAAAGGTTGTTGCGCGTTTCATCTTTCAGGTCTTTATCGTACAAGTGTACGATAGATCATAATAAATAATGCAAGTCGGATGATTTCTACGAAGTGACGAAATACATTGAAAACACTTTCAAACTTCCCCGGTACCCTAATTATTTTATATTCGATGCGAAAGAAACAAACCCATAAAAAATTCCAGCACAACAAATGGCCCCTCCTGAGAACCCCGATGAATCAAGAAATATATATTATCCTGTCTACTAATTCTATCAATCGAAAAGAATCTAAACTAAACATAGATTTTGTTACTATTACATCGAAAACAATAAAAGACTTAGTCAAAATAATAAGCTAAAACCTAAAGGAGGAGTTTACTCCATCACCTGTAATAATTGCCACATAAAATACATAGGAGAAACCTCAGGAAATCTAAATAAAATGTTTTATGAACACAAAAAGTGTATTTTACAAAGAATCCTTCATATGCCTTGGTTGCCCACCGTAATGAGACTGATCGCAATGTTGACATAAAAAAATGCTACTCTGATTCTGTTCTAGTTCCACGTGCCATGTATAGTGGATGTCAGTTATCAGTTATCTCCTGCTTAATTCCCTCTCCTCAAGGATAAATTTTATGGTGGATAAAGTCCTCAGTTAGGATCAGTGACAGGAACAAAAGAGTGTGAGATCAATACCTGGTTAAGGCGGCGGAGAAATTGGAGAGGGAATTACGCAGGAAATAACTGATAACTGACATCCATTCGACATGGCCCGTCGACCCCAGTGAGCGATATAAAGGGTTCATTTCGACATTCCATCTACCTGAAGAAGGACGGAGCGTACAACGGCCGAAACGTTGTAATAAGTATGGCGACAGAGATGAGGACAATAGTCCGAATAATGTAAATCGTCTGTTTCATGATTATACGAAATGGCCTGACGTTTGCTTAAAATCAATAAACAGACTATCGCCGATGTCCATTTTGATAGTTACATACGCTCTATCCTTGATATTGACCACTCAAACCCATAAATATAACATACCTTAAAACTATAACTATATCTTAAAAACTATATCTGAAATTTATATATATATATATATATACATGTGTGTGTGTGTGTGTGTTTGTGTGTGTTTGCGTGAATAGATGGATAAATAGGTAGAAAGAGAGACAGAGAAATACATAGTGAAATAAAGAGATGAATTATCATAGTAACTCAATAGATAGATAGATAGATAGATAGATAGATAGATAGATAGATAGATGTGTATGTGTGTGTGCGCGCGCGTGCGTGTGTGTGCATGCTTCGGTGGTGAGACAATTATTTATTTTTCCACTTTGATTCGTGTTGTATATAAGAACCCCAGAAAGATCCTTGTTTTCCATACGGCCAATTTGCAATTTCCGTCCAAGCCAAAAAGAAATATGTGACTGGTTAATTGAATTTGAATAGCCATGGTTATTTGTAGCGCCTCTAGTAAGACTGTGCTTCGTTGCGAGTACTCCAGACAATCGCTTTTTTTTCAGCTGACGTTCCTAGAGCAAATACAGTTGTGAACGAATTCCTCAAGTGTCAATTTGATTGAAAAATCACTGATTTCTACGCAGGCCTGAGTAAGTGTGGTTCCATCCAGTTATTCTCGCACTCAGATCAAAGCATTGAATCTCATGCACAAGTGAAAATATCTCCAGTGAGACAAATGAAAGTAAATCACTTTCTATATTGCAGACAGTCGCAGACATGCATCTAGGCAAAAAACTAGATCATATTTCCAAATTGTAAAATATACTGTCGGAAGCGTCCGAACAATAAAATATCATATGTAAAATATTAGTCAGGAACTAAGCCAGAATATATAGCATTGCTATTCCGTTTGAAGTCTGTAAATCCTTAATATTTTCGTTCAACTTCTAGGCATATTCTTCAGTAAGAAGTGTCAAGCAGTAGATGAGTCTCTGAGACAATATTTTTCATTCAGTGTGTCATCACTGTGGGATCAAATATTCTCTATATGGTTCAAATTTGATCTGGCTTGGCCAAAACTTGAACCTTGTAGGAATATTCGATTCTTTTTTCTTTTGTAATATGATCAAGAGCATTGTCGTTGAAATAATTATTTGTTGGTGTTTTGTGATTTTTATCGCTATTATTGTTCTGAATTGTCTTCCTTGGTGCCTCGACAGCAATGAATTTAAGGTTGTTACTTGATTGGCAATTAGGTCTCACCTTTCTACTGCTGGACTAGCTGGATACAGACTTCAGTTCTATTTTAATAGTATATTTCCTCGCAATCTATCCTGTGGAACCCCTTCCTGATTTGTTGCTTCTCTGCAACCAAAACACTTTAGAAATTTAAATTCAACGTCAATCGACATATTTTGCTTGTCTGAAACCTTTTCATTTATTGTCTTTTTTTACTAACTTGTCTTCACTAAAGTCTTCTCATTCTCTTTTACTCCTTGTGGAATTATCGCCTAGTTTGGCATGAAAGGATTAACAGAAATTGACACTGAAGGTTAATAATTCAATTCTGTTTAAGTTTCTCAACATGGCACAACTTTTCAGAGGCAGTAAGTTTCTGAACTTGTTTTAGCTTTCAGCTGTTCAGTTTTCTATTTGAAGAGAATTCAGAACTATGAAAATAATGAAAATTCTCGGAGTATTTTTGTAAATATATGATAAGACCATTTCCATCGCATTGATGATAATAACGTTTTCATGAAAAAGTAAAAGCAGTAATGTGTGAAAAATAATATAGCCGAAATATCCGCCAAGGCTTCGGCGGCACACCTCTACTCAATGGTCAACATTTTTGATGACGTCTCTTATTTTCTCCTCGATCTCACCAAATGCCTTATTATATCATCCTTCATCTGTTCAATTGTTGGTTTGTTAGCACAGACCTTACTTTTGAGATGACCCCAAAGGAAAAAAAAATCTAAAGGCGTCAAGTCGCACGATCGTGGTAGCCAATTGACTTCGCTGTTTCGAGAGATAATGCGATCTCAGAAATTCTTATAGCATTTCTGTTTGATCGTCCATTTTCGTAATAGGCTTCCATAATGTTAACACGTTGTTTGATTGTTAATTTTTCCATGGTTGAAATTGCCAAAAACTTAAATTGTTAAATCTGAGAAGGAAAAGAAGAAAAAAAAAACATTAGAAGCTTAAACTTAATTCAAATTTAAAATCGGTCCTAGTTATTTCAACAGCCTTTTTATTTCAGATTTAGTCCGGCATGTTGTGACAATAGATTCGCGCATATATATGCGAATACTGACTGATTTGACCCGACTGAAGAACAGACACTAATCAATCGGTTTCACACTAAATGAGAGGCACTAAACCTGAAGGTATGTTCATGCAAACTTCGTATTAAGAATGAATCCCCAGAGGCGGAAGAGAAGTGGCGAGGAGTTAGTGGCTCTGTTCTGCCATGAGATAAAAGTAGGAATATTAATTAAAAGCCATCTTCTACTCCTAAAAAATGTCTTCGCTAATCCTTAGGGGAGATTTGATGTTTTATGTTTGATGAATATTTTTTTCTGCGTTGTTATTATTGATGTTGTTATTTGAATGTCGGTTGAATGTCAGGCGAGAAGTCGATATTTCATGGCTGCACATTCTCTTTAAATTGATCGCGTTCGATTTTTTATTTTAGTTGGCGAGAAATGTTTTTTTTATGCAAATTTACATTTAATTGTAATGTCATTACTTCCCGCGGGTTTTTCTTTGAAAAAGCCGATCAAAAGTTACACAACGAATTATATTCAACACAAGGAATTCTGACACGAAGTTGGCCCAAAAAATATATTCCTTTTCTTCATTCTTTCTTTCTTTCTTTCTTTCTTCTGTAAATATTATTTAACGTCTTTAACACACACACACACACACACACACACACACACACACACACATACACACACACACACACACACACACACACATATTGTGTATATTTAGGCAGCATATTTTTATTCAAACAGGTCAGTTAAATAATTTAGACATATCATAGACTATTAAAAATAACTATTATACGAAACTTAATAAACCGTGCAAAATCAATTCTTCAACAAACAAAAAAATTCTACACTGAATTAAAAAATATTAAACAAACCCTCATTAATAATGACTTCCGTCATTACATTGCTGATGAAAAAATTAGACAAGCTATTATAAATATTAACATAAATAAAAGTGAATACAATACATCATCAAATAACTCTAAACTTATCAAAATACTATGCCTTAATCAAATGCATTCCACATATAAACTGGAGGAAAAAATCCCATAAACACTAATATATCTGTCAATGATCCAAGTAAAAAAAAATAAAAGTAATCATATATTATACTAAATTTAATACAACCAACCTAGTTGTCCAAAACAACTCTTCTCCATCAACTAGCATCTTGCAAAATGCCAACATGGTATAGGAATTTAAATGTCCTTTATTTATTGTATCTCTGATAAAAATGTCAAACAGTATGTTGGCATTACTATGATGATACTAACGAAAAAAATACATTTTATGTGGCTGAAAATAGCTCAATACGTCTAAGAGGAACACTGATGCCCACAATCACAGATTAGCCGGTATTAGTTGAAAATACATCTATATTAAAACTAAAACTAACAAGCAAAACTAAAAATCCTTGAAACCAGTTAAAGCCCTCTCTTTGTTGTACTTTGCCATATATATATATATATATATATATATATAATTATTTATTCGAAAATTATAACATAAACATGTTATAAAATCACTACAAAAATAGCCATTTTGTTTCAACACTTCTGGTGTCTTATCAAATGATGGTGTTGAATGTAGAATAATGGGTTTTAAATGGTTCAAATCAATCAAACATCTCTCGCAAGGGGAAAGGCTGTTACATAAGCTGGAATGACCAATCAAAATACAAGTATATGAGAATTCAAAAAATTTGACAACGGACGTTAAGGTTATAATAATTATTTAATGCTTTAATATTGGGGTTAGATTGAAGTAGAATTCATTCTAACTAATAAATATTAAATTATACTATAGAATTTAAAATTAAAAATTACCAATTTTAAGTCTGAAGTTTCGAGAAATTTCGTAGATGATATGCATTCTCCGACAGGAATCGAACCTGTATCGTATTACGTACCGTCAGCTGATAATTTAGGACTTTTCTAACCAGACGCTTTCTCTGTAGCTGACTGGTATAGCACAAGAGATCAATTGGAGGTGTTGTTTGTATGCTATTCTGATTTTTCGCTTTTCTCCACAATTTATTTGTCTATTCAGTTCGGATTCATTAATTGATTTCCCAATTTTCCGATTTTTAGATAATTAATGATTTTTTTTATTTTCGTTGTTAATTGTTTCATATTGTCCCGTCAGTTTTCTTTTCTACTTCTGTTTGTTTCTTTTTGTATGAGATTTTTCAAATCAGTGTTGTCCTCACATTTAGGTGTTTTCTGCTTTTAGGTTTTCTTGGTATAGTCACACACTATTCAGCTAACGACGATGTCATAACATTATTAGATTCCTTTGTTTTGATGTGGGTTTAGTGACAACAATTTGAACTGTTTATTACTGAATTCTCTATGTAGGCTCCATGTATTTTTATGCGCTTGTCTATTGTTCGTTGATTTTGTTCTTGGTTTACTCGGAAGCAGGTTATGTTGTTCGCTCCTGATGCTAGCTTACTTACGAGTAACCAGCGAACTAATTCAATGTATACTCTTAATATATGTCCCAAACTGACTAATCCATGAGTCTGAGATACTGAATCAATAATCTTTTTCGGTACTGTATTTGGGCTACGCTATTTAATGTGGTGTTTCATAGAATAATCAACCCATGTTTTTAAGGATGGAGTCACTTTTTGAGTAACACAAATTTAGTAAGAGTTCTCTATTGCTGCATGAGGTTCCCGTTTCAAAGTATGATTTCTTCTTGCTATCAAAGGAACAGTGGCATTTAGAAAGGTTTGAGGTAGCATTAAAATCCCGTTCATGCATTTTTCTAGTGTTTTTTCTAATATACAAATATTAAATCCCGTGTAGAATTTATATATTTCCAAGACAGTTCTTTTTTCAGTGTGGGGCATAAGCTGATATTATTCCGAGCTTATACCGATTAACAAAACTGTCGGCATTCTGACTCTCTAACTGATCTATGTTATTGTTTATTACAATATCCGGTGATTTGAGCATTTTAATTCCAAAACCATGTTGGGTGTTCTTCTTGTGGCCTCCTCCATAAATTAGATTATTTAATCAATTATTATCACCATTTTCTTTACATAATATTAGAGCCACATACATCCGTGCTCTCCACCTGGAAAAGTCAATAAATTCAAGGGAAAAGGAATTGTTAAAATATATATTGTAGTCTTCTGAAGGAACGTAAAATACGAGCAACGACTTCGGCTTCGCATTGTTGAGTATTGAAGTTGTGAAACGTTCTTGACAGTGTCTAGATAATCTGGCCGTTGAGCACATTACTAGGTAGATGTGTAGATTTTGGGCTTTGTTTCTGCTTCCTTGTTTTCTGTTTTTCTTGTTTAAAATGATTAGTTCTTTTGGCAAATATATGTAGACTTCAAAGACTGGTTAATGTAATTTGAGGAATAAAATTATAACGAAATCGGTAATAAGATTCATGATATGCATTGTTTATTAGAAGACTTACTGACTAAATTGTACCATGGATTATTGCCAATATAGTTATCATTTTGTTGTCTTTTTATTCCTCAAATTGCATTAACCGGCATATGGAATCTATGTATTATGAAAGGCACACGTGGACCATCTTTCGTTTTAATTATATATATATATATATATATATATATATATATATATATATATATATATATATAATATAATATAAAAGACTCAAACTCTAATATTCCATGGTTATAATTTATTACATTGGAATCATGATACAAATCTTCAGACCTACAAACTCAAAAAGAAATAAGAAAATATAACTCTAGATATAAAAAACAAAATTTTAGTGAGAGTGTATGTATGGCAGTGGGAAACAAGTGTGAGAGGGAAATGTATGAAAGCTCTAGAGATATGTGTAACAGAAGAAAGAAGAACAGAAAGGCCTAGATGTGAAGGCGGGGATTAAAATTTAACAGAGAGAAGTTTTAAAGAGAGGAGTTAAATAACGGTTTAAATGAGTGAGATACAGATAAATATGAATTATTTTTCGATGCATAATTCGCTACCGAATCGCTGACCTACATTAAAATTAAAAAACAGACACCGTAAACGTGTGTATACATTTGTTGTGATACTACGCACAATAAAAAACGTTCCTTGAGGAAAAGTAATTTTTGTTAGGTGTTTTTTAATTTTAGATTTTCTTTTGTTTTTCTGATTTCTCAATGTTTATCTTCATTATGGTTTTAAATATTTAGGTTGACAGGGGTTTGTATATGTAATTTTCCATAATTTTTCATTTTTTTTCCTTCGTCCGGCCCGCGACACGTCATTATAACACGATCCGGCCCGCGGGGTCGAATGAGGTGCCGACCCCTGATCTAACCTTAAAATCCAGAAGATGAGAGAGGAAAAAAAGTGGGGAGGAGCCAAACTATAAATGAAGGGTATTTATAATATTATATATATATATATATATATATATATATATATATATATATATATATATATATATATATATATATATATGTGTGTGTGTGTGTGTGTGTATATATATGTATAGCGAACTTTTTCATGGTAAGCGTAATGTAGGCCGTCCTTGGTAATGTTTCAAAGACAAACTTAATACAATTTAAATGCTGTAAACATCCCGATAGAGGAGTTCGAGCTCGCTGTTGAAAACCAATCAAACTGCAGAAAAACTTGCCACCGAGGTAGGACTAACTTTGAAAAGTATCGTTTCAACCACCTGAGAGAATTAAGAACCAACACTATATCCCTAAATACATCAGCCATATGACGGTCAAGCCTTCAGCATGTCCCTCGTGGGGACTTGTTTGCAAATCCCGTGCAGGCTTTTGGTCTCATAAGTAACATAAACATAAAAACGATATATATCTCCATCATATATATATATATGTATATATGTATCTACATCATATATATATATATATATATATATATATATATATATATATATATATATATATATATATATGTATATATATATGTATATATACATGTATATACATATGTATATATATATGTATATATATATATATATACATATATGTGTATATATATATGTATATATACACATATATATAGATATATAAATATATATACATCATATATATATATACATATATATATATATGATGTATATATATTTATATATATATATATGTGTATATATAAAAGTGGACATGGAAGTCAGCACTTAGAGGCGACAGTCTGTTTCATGCTAGTGCAATCGTCAGGCGACTAGTGCTGTTATTTTTCTCGGCTGTTTATATAAGGGTCAGTGGTGCATTATGGGTAGTATATTTTGGCGGGTACTTTTACCGGAAGTCGCTTATTTGTTTATTTATTTATGTCAAATTATTTTGCTTGTTTTTTTGTTTGTTTTTTATTTTTTATCTTATATATTTATTTATTTATTCTTTTGTTTTGATCGGTGTTTTTGGTTAACGTAGTAAAAAATTTGTTTATATAGCTTATTGTTGGTAGTCTATAATGGCCGCCATTTACCGGAAATCGCTTGTTCGCTTATTTATTTGGGTCAAATTGTTTTGCTTATTATTTTTATTTGTATAACAGTTATAACTTTCGTCCGTTCTTTTGTTTTGATTTTATTTCGCATATTCTAACAGGTGTGGTTTTGTGATTTGTTTGGAGTAGTTTATTTTGCTTATTTTATTGTTGTTTGTTTATATATTTATTTATTTTTCTATTTTAAGTTACGTAGTAAAAATTTGTTTTCATGTCTACATTTTGAGATTAGCTCGGATCTTTTATTTAATAATTTATTTTGATCTGGGAAGGTAATGATAGCTATTTTTTCCTCCAAGCAAAGTTTGCAAGTTTTTGATAGGTTGTTGTAGGCTGATGATTTTTTCCTTATTTTCCAAGATATTTTTGGTGTGGTGTGTGTTTTGTTTTTTATTTCCCAGATATACTTAGAAAGCATTGTGCTGTTCGCATATTTACTATTTGTGAAAGACATTTTGTGTACATAATTTCTTTGTTTCCATGGTCCTTCGGTTACTCCTATGTATACTTTTTCTTCATTATCTGCTGATTTTGTCGTGGCTTGGTAGATTACGTTGTTTTGTAAACAATTACCGTTTAAGGGACATTCGTTTTTTATTCTGCAGTTGCACGTGGGTTTAATTTGTTCGTGTGGTTTGTTAATAATTTTTCTGTTGTGCTTTTTTATTATTTGTGCCATGTTCTCGGTGCAACTGTAGCTGATTTTTACTGTGTTTTTGTTGAATATTTTGTGTAGTGTGCTTGATTCCGGGAAGTGTTTGTGTAAAAGCTTGAAGAATATTTTTCCTATGTTTGTTTTTACGTTTTTGCTGTACGGTGGGTTGAACCATATGATATTTCTTTTTCTGTTGGTCTTTTTTGTGTTCTGTGGTGAGTATGTGAGTGTTGCTGGGAATCCGCTATCTTTTAGGGCTGTTTCGTAGTCTTTCTTGGCTTTGTTAAATATAGATTCATCGGAAGAATTGTCGGAAAGCCTGCGGTTAATCGATTTAGGTATCTGTTTGATTATAGAAGGCGGGTGGTTGGAGTATATATGTATGTACTGTGGTTTATCATTCGGTTTTCTGTATGGTTTGTGTGTGCCTTTTCTTAGGCATGCAGGGTTGGTTTTGAAATTTCAAAACCAACCCTGCATGCAGACTCATAAACCCAGCGAAAAGCGAACTAGGTAAAATAAGCAAAACAATACTAGAAAGAATTAATTCTGAACTTAGGAAGAAGTTAGGAGTAAACCAGTGGAAAAACACAAAAACAACCATTGACTGGTTCAATAGCATAAATAACAAACAAAATTGCCACTTCCTACAATTAGACATAAAAGAATTTTACCCATCCATAACAGAACGTACACTAGATAAGGCCATCAACTTAGCTCAGGAACAAATAATAATAAAACCAAACGAAATCGACATCATTAAGCACTCCCGTAAATCATTATTATTTCACCATGAAGAAGCATGGATAAAGAAAGATGGGATATTTGACACTACAATGGGAAGCTTTGACGGTGCAGAGACATGCGAAATCGTAGGTATTTATTTACTACACGAAATAAGCAAAATAATAGATAGAAATGACACAGGGCTCTACAGAGATGACGGTGTCATAATCTTAAGAAACTGCAACAAACAAAAGACAGATAAAACTAGAAAAGCAATAATTAAAATCTTCAAAAATAACGGATTCGAGATAGATATAAAAACTAACCTAAACGAAGTAGATTTTCTAGATGTCACCTTCAACCTAAGAAAAGGCACACACAAACCATACAGAAAACCGAATGATAAACCACAGTACATACATATATACTCCAACCACCCGCCTTCTATAATCAAACAGATACCTAAATCGATTAACCGCAGGCTTTCCGACAATTCTTCCGATGAATCTATATTTAACAAAGCCAAGAAAGACTACGAAACAGCCCTAAAAGATAGCGGATTCCCAGCAACACTCACATACTCACCACAGAACACAAAAAAGACCAACAGAAAAAGAAATATCATATGGTTCAACCCACCGTACAGCAAAAACGTAAAAACAAACATAGGAAAAATATTCTTCAAGCTTTTACACAAACACTTCCCGGAATCAAGCACACTACACAAAATATTCAACAAAAACACAGTAAAAATCAGCTACAGTTGCACCGAGAACATGGCACAAATAATAAAAAAGCACAACAGAAAAATTATTAACAAACCACACGAACAAATTAAACCCACGTGCAACTGCAGAATAAAAAACGAATGTCCCTTAAACGGTAATTGTTTACAAAACAACGTAATCTACCAAGCCACGACAAAATCAGCAGATAATGAAGAAAAAGTATACATAGGAGTAACCGAAGGACCATGGAAACAAAGAAATTATGTACACAAAATGTCTTTCACAAATAGTAAATATGCGAACAGCACAATGCTTTCTAAGTATATCTGGGAAATAAAAAACAAAACACACACCACACCAAAAATATCTTGGAAAATAAGGAAAAAATCATCAGCCTACAACAACCTATCAAAAACTTGCAAACTTTGCTTGGAGGAAAAAATAGCTATCATTACCTTCCCAGATCAAAATAAATTATTAAATAAAAGATCCGAGCTAATCTCAAAATGTAGACATGAAAACAAATTTTTACTACGTAACTTAAAATAGAAAAATAAATAAATATATAAACAAACAACAATAAAATAAGCAAAATAAACTACTCCAAACAAATCACAAAACCACACCTGTTAGAATATGCGAAATAAAATCAAAACAAAAGAACGGACGAAAGTTATAACTGTTATACAAATAAAAATAATAAGCAAAACAATTTGACCCAAATAAATAAGCGAACAAGCGATTTCCGGTAAATGGCGGCCATTATAGACTACCAACAATAAGCTATATAAACAAATTTTTTACTACGTTAACCAAAAACACCGATCAAAACAAAAGAATAAATAAATAAATATATAAGATAAAAAATAAAAAACAAACAAAAAAACAAGCAAAATAATTTGACATAAATAAATAAACAAATAAGCGACTTCCGGTAAAAGTACCCGCCAAAATATACTACCCATAATGCACCACTGACCCTTATATAAACAGCCGAGAAAAATAACAGCACTAGTCGCCTGACGATTGCACTAGCATGAAACAGACTGTCGCCTCTAAGTGCTGACTTCCATGTCCACTTTTATATTTACACACGCTCTATCTCTGATATTGAGCACTTTACCCCATAAATATAGCACACTTTAAGACTATATTTCTGCATATATGTGTTAGAGGAGTGTTAGAGGAAAGGATGTAGAGAAGGATAGTGGATAGATCAAGGCAACTGGAGATGTCGATTGACTTTATATTTGAATAGTTGGATATTATAGTTGTCAGGGAACCAGGAATAAGGAAGGGAGTTCCACAGGCGTGAGGTGCGAGATATGAAGCTATTGGGGTAGAAGAGACGTCTACATTTAACAGTTTCAACAGTGAAAGGGTGGGAACGGGGTGCCAGCCTCGTACGACGCTTGAATTCATAGAGTCTGGGAACCAGTGATAGCAGCTCATTGGAGCAATTACCATGGAAGTATTTGTAAAAGAAACAGAGAGAGGCGACGGCGCGTCTGTGAGAGAGAGAGAGACTGCAGACGAGAATTCAGATCAGGGTCAATTACTTAAGTACATGGATACATGTTGATAGTCGTGTATGTGCAGATAGCGTTTGACTCTGTTTCTTTGTGTGTTTCATCTGATAGGAAGATTTGCCGGTCGGGCTGCTGAAAATTCTGATAATTCGGTGTTTGTTTGATAGAATCCTTATCGAATAAACAGAAATATCAGTCGCGAAATGACTTGAAAATGGTTGAGAAATCCTCCACGGCTGTTTTGCACAAACCTGATATCGTTTTCTAAACATCTGCCTGCAAACTAAAAAGGTTCGCTCGATGCTGCACAATATGTCGGTAGCGACTTTTAAATTCTTTAGCGTTCATTATTTTGAGGAGATTAATCTTAACTTTTACTCAGAAACACAATGCAAAAATCAAAGGCGCGGTACACACAGCGACACACGCGTCTTAAAATGAATCTGAAGATGGAGTTTATTTGAGGTTATTTCCGCCATTAATAGCTTTGAGATGACTCCAAGCAGTCGGCTGTGGATGTTATCTATTTGTAGAAAATATGCAAAGGAGTAAAGAATTATTTTCATCACCATTTGAAAAGAACATCATTGCTAGACAGGTACAAATATACAGAGGCAATTATTTATTTTCAGAGGTGAAAGTACATATATATGTGTGTGTATGTATGCATATATATATATATATATATATATATATATATATTTATATGTATATATATATAAGTATGTGTATGAATGCACATATATATATATAAATATGTGTGTGTGTGTGTGTGTGTGTGTGTGTGTGTGTGTGTGTGTGTGTGTGTGTTGGGATAAATGTTATTATGTATATCCGTGTATTTTATCCAGAGGTTTGTGTGTGGGCATGTGTGTCTGTGTGTGCATGTGCATATATAGAATTCTGTCTTTGTCTCTCTATATAAGTGTATGTTTATGTATATGCATATACATACGTATGGATATATATATACATATATGTATATATATGTGTGTATATATACGTATATATATCTATATACATATGTATACATATATGTATTTATATATATATGCATACATATATATTCATAATATAAAAATCTGTGTGCATATTCACTGAATTAAGTGTTTTGAAATTCCTGCTACGATATATATATATATATATATATATATATATATATATATATACACACAAACACACACAGAGATAGATAGATAGGTAGATAGATAGATAGATGTGTGTGTGTATCTGCGTGTGTTTGTTTATTTTGAAACTGCTAGATTTTAATTTAAAAGCATTGAAATCATGTGAATAAACATTTTTTTGTTTTAAAACTAAAACATATTAAATCTAATATATATATATATATATATATATATATATATATATATATATATATATATATATATACGATTGCGTGAGTTTACTTTTGTGAGAATTTGGACAGTGAGAAATTACTTGCCTATAATTTAAAAAAATACCTTTATAATTTAATCCTTTTCTTGACACATATTCTACTTCATGAATATGAATTATTTCTCTCTCTCTCTCGCTCGCTCTCACTCTTTCTCTCTCTTTCTCGAACACATATGTTTCTGTGAGTGTTGGGTGTGTAAAAAACGGGAAACGCAATTTTCTGCTATATCAACTTCTAAAGTATACATGTATTAACATAACTAACCTGGTTCATCTGTTCAAAAGCATATATATATATATATATATATATATATTCAATGTTCACTGTTCTGGCTAGTTCGCACTCTCCTTTTCATTTACGGGCACTGGAGTCTATGTACATACGGTCCAGGGAACCGTCTCTTAGTAAGCAAAGACATTGTCTCCTTGGACTTCACGTTATTATACTCTAGTGCTTGTCAATGATACATTTTCCACCCTCCCATTCCTTTCTCCTCCTCTTCTTCCTCCCCCTTCCTCCCCCTTCCTTCCTGTTTTTTTTTTCGTTGCGCAAATTTGCGTTTTTTTTTTTATTCTGTCTTCCCTCATACAAATTAATCATTTCATTTTTTAATGTTTTAATTGTATGTAGGGTTTTTGTGCGAGTAAAAGTAATTTTGAAATAAATTATTATTATGTTCCCAGTCGAACCTGGGGATCTTGGGAACGAAACCGGTTGGTCTGTCTTATTTGTATTTTCATCTCTTATTTTTTATTTTTCATAATGCCTATAAGAAATACATTTTCTTTTTTCTTAGCAATATTACGGTTTTTTACCTCCAACAATATATATATATATATATATATATATATATATATATATATATATATATATATATATATATATATATAAATATATTGTCATCCACAGACAGACTGTTTCGCTGTATCACAGCTCTTCGGTGTGGCTGCACGTCTGATTGCTTCAACCAGGATTGAAACCAGACCGATTTATCATACATTTAGGTATACTGAATTCATATATATATATATATATATATATATATATATATATATATATATATATATACATATATAAATATATACATATATATATATATATATATATATACATATACATATATATATATATATGTATATATTTATATATGTATATATATATATATATATATATATATATATATATATATATAGAGAGAGAGAGAGAGATAGTTTTATGTGTATACACAATTTTAATACAAATACAAGCCATTATCGATGTGTTTGTGCGTATATGTATTTCTTCATGATCAGACACTGATGCACGTATTCTCTGATTCACTGACACATATACACAGAGGGCATACAAAACACTACATGAGACAAAATCTGATGAGAGTCCAAAATGTCCTTTTTTTTTTAGAAAAATACATAAAAGTTTCATGATTGACGAAATGATATGGAGTTGATGAATCAAGGAAACCAACTACAAATTTAACACAAAGATAAAATGAAAACAAATGTTAGTAGGACCCGTCTACCCCACCTCAAAATAATAAGAGAGGCCACTGTATTCTGCCGATAGACAGAATCAAGAAGCGCATTCACTAATGGAATGTGGAGAGGGTAAAATAAAAGACGGAATGGGAAAAATCAAAGGCTGATTAAGCCGAGATGAAAACAGAGGACAACAACAAACTTGGGAGGTTGGGAATCTCGACATGGATCATAAGAAAAGAGAATGCCAGGAACAGGTCGGGAACAACGCTTATCCACATTAACTAGGAAAACGTAATAGTGTCTAATACATAAAGGTGTCGGTCGATCTTTCACAGGATACAGCCTCCTTGTACCAAGGCAACTTAAAAGAGAAAATTAAGTCTAGCCGCGTCCACATGAACCAGGCTCGCCTCAGTCACCCAACTTTCGCTAAAATTTGTTGAAATCAAACATTTCTATCAGATCCGATGTTTACCCGTAGCTGATGCTTAAAGAAAAAAAAACAGTTCCTGACACGAATAACGTTCATCTTGCAAGATTCCCTCCTCTCGCGACGTCTACACCACCATTCATGGCATGGCTAGCAAAATAGAAAACGTCGTCCATTTTAATCAGGAGTACGGGGGAGACATAGTCATACGCGTACGCGAGATCGATGGAAACTAGCAGATCATGAACGAAACGAGCCGTCAACCCGCCGAAATAATCCCAGAAAGGGCGAACCTGAGGGCAATGGTAGAAGGCGTGCGAAGCCGTTTCCTCTAAACCAATGTCACATCGATGACAGTCGGGCAAATCTACCTCGCCCCATCTGAAGATTACATCACTGAGAGGTAGCACGTTTCGAATAAATTGCCAGCTAAACGAAAACAAGGGTTTGTTAACATAATCCGCCATGGTGCCCAAGACCAGAAAGATCGCAACTTTAATGCTGACAAGCCGAGCCTGTCACACAGAGGTTCCTTCTCGACCTTCTCCATTAATTTAGGATACAATAGCCTCTGAGGTCGAGAAAAGTCACTGAACCGAGAAAAGACCTTCAAAGTTGATCTACACTCGCGGAGGAAACTCGATAACATTCTGCGACCGTTACCGCGCTTAACCTAATAAATGGGAGGTGTGGTTGTAAGGCTAGGGATGGCGTCTCTAATACTCCGCGCCCCAATCGAGTCCTCCGTCAAAACGCGGCGTAGGAAACTCAACCTGCAGGCCTGTCAATTACTCGCCAGGTGTGGCATCACAGATCTTCATGACACGGACGTTGGAAACAGACTTCTTTACAGACCCAATGATTGCGACCACCCCACAAGAGGGAGGCCAACAAACGCTCAGTCACCAACATACGGGTCCTGCAGAGAGGAAGTAAACCCAAGCGATAAATGATGAAAGGCAAGACGTATGTGACAAACGCCTCAGCTCTACTGTTCAAGGACAGTCTTCTTCGGAGCCAAGTCCGGACCAACGCACCGACCTTTGCCTGTATCTCTAACCAGTTCTTCTCTAGTTGAAGTCTCGACTTGCCGTCCACATAAATAAATGCCTTAATAGGGCCTTCCTTTGAGCTGAGAGGTCCATTTCCAGGCTCTTTCTGTCCACTTGGCAACTAGCCTACTCCTTGCAGAAAGTTTTCTTTTTCTTGCGAGGGTTTTATTTGTCGACTGGAACGGAGTATGCTATGGGGGGGGGGGGGTTATGGCGAAACTTTCGTGGTGACAGAAAGGCGGCTGTTAGACTTATTTCGTTCAAAGTCTAGTTGGATAAAGGGGAACCAAATGAGACATTGGATAATCTCTAGATCTTTCCACCCTGGTACGGCCAGAGGTTTTTCTTTTAATTTTTTTTCATCGTCCTCCTCGTCGTCCATCCCCTTTTTGAAGAAGATCTAGATAGAGACATACCTCTACCGCGATAATTATGTCTAGTAGGTGGTATTCAGGCTGATTTTACACTTCTACTTCTTGTTGCTGCAGTTGTTGTTGCAGTCGCCGTGTCTCCCGCTGATCTGTCTTTTGCTGCTCATGTGTCCGTTGTTGTTGCTGCAGCTGCTGCTGCTGCGGCTGCTGTCGGAACTGCTACTTCGTCTGTTGCTCCTGTAGCCGCTGAGGAGGTCTCCGCTTCGGACTCTGCTGGGGAGGCGGAGGAGGAGCTGCCGCCCCACATATACTCCCGACACTGTGCTGCCACTCACTGGTATAATTAGCGGCCTGACCCACAGTTTCCTCCACCGCTGCCCAATATTGGACCGCCCTGGGCCATCGGCCCACGGGCCATTGGCCGCTGCTCAATTGGTAGCGCGGGCTCCGCCAGAACACTCTCCAAACATATGCCCAGCGGCACCACAGAACCAGCATTGGGGCGGCCGTCTCTGCACAACTACAAATACTCCTCCCTCACCACAAGTCAGTACATTAAAACTTTTCCCAGTTAAAGTCACATGCATGATAACATCCCCAGTGGAAACACCCGTTCTGCTCTTCGCCGGTGTGACCTCGGCACCCGTCAATATTGGGTAAAAAGTCCTCCAAACGGCCTTCAGACACGTCCAAGGTTAGCCGATGTAACGTAATCCTAATCTTGCGGGTGTCCAAGTACTCCGTTTGTACTCTCACCGAGAACATCGCCAGCTAGCCTCTAGGCCCCGTCCTTCGGTGATAACAGGATACCCTACATGGCGGTAGATCTCCGGGGCTAGAGTGTCCGGGGCCATGTTGAGACCCCCAAGAGCCTTTGAAACTACTTCCCGGTCGACGCCTGCCAACCCCCCGGACACGACGGCTGAGGTCAGCATCGAGATAGTTCTAGTAGCAAATGCCTCCAAAACAGAGGACATCGGCAGCAATTCACTTGCATTAATGAACTCCCCACATTACTCTCTGAGGGCCTCGTCCCTTCCCTAGCTCAAATCCGCCGTCCATGCGATTGGCGTAGCTGGTGTAGCTGGTACAGCTGGCAGGGACCTATTTGGGCTGTGGAGAGATTCCTCCACAATATGGAAAGACACCATGCGTAGACAAAAATTCACAAAAAACAATGTTACCAAAAAACAAAGCGTAATAAAATAAACCCTAACCAAAAATGCTGACAAAATAGCATCTCACTTACTATTCATTCTCATTAAAAAAGAACCCCTACAGCATGGGCTTTAATGGAATTATCACAAATATTCAACTAAATATATAGTCTAGAGGGCTTCACCGATGTAAATTACTTATACTTACACGAATCAATCAATTTAAAACGATATTTTATACTGTATGAATAATTTGGTCTTTTCCTATTTTGCGCAATTCGCCTGTAAAATTTATTCTATTTAATCTATTGTTCTGAACATTGAGTTTTATATTCCTTTTTTGTGCTTATTAATATATAAAAAACCTGGTATCATATGGGCATTAGATTCTGACTTTCTCCGCGCGCACTCACATATGCCTCTTCATCACGGCGGCAGACCTGCAAATTTGATCGTAACACTGACATATGTTCACTGCAGGTCTATCAGTAAAGATATCGATATAGTCGGCATTAGACCGTCGATTTTCATGTGATATTTGATGACTAGTGTATCCGTCACGGGATAGAAAAAACTTACCCGCAGATGTTACATAAAATCTTAGACAGAATATCTTCTAGGATCAAGTCCACATACCCTTTCCTATATTCAAAATTTATGGATGTAGGATTAATTTCGTCGTTGACTATATATATATATATATATATATATATATATTATTTTTACAGAGATAATATATATATATATATATATATATATATATATATATATATATATATATATATATATATATATATATATATATTATTTTTACAGAGATATTCTATCTGTACAATGCCCGGAGTCATTCCAGCGAGATGGTTACAGAGTAAGTTACACAGTTTATGTGGATTGATGGGGAAGATAACGGGTAAACTAGAATTTGAACATGTTAACATTGTAGTGATCGGGAAATATCCTCTTGGGAGTCGGTTCCACAGATCATTGCTTTTCGTGAAGAAACTGCTCGATTAAAGCTCATATGTTATCAATTGAATATGAAGAGAATGGGCGTGGCTCGCTACAATGGGTGTGTCATGTCGGGTCCTAGCCGTGACGGTTAGAACTGTTGGAATTAAAGAAAATGAAGAATGGGCAGTTTTTCTCCATATATAGCAACTGTACTCCATTTTAGATATTTGATAACTCAATTAGAAAACTGTTTTGTAGACTACGCGTTTGGAGGTAAAATATGGCTGATAATCTCGCAGGATATATAGACCTCATAAGGCTAACTCAAAATATCACTCCAAATGTCTATATCATGCATGAATCGAATGTAGTACGGACTTATGCCACTACCCTTTGTAAGCTCTACGTGGATTTGATTGAGAATTTCGTAGGTACTACTACATTACAGATTTTCCGGATCACTGAGTTCAAGAAGAGATTACCCGATCATTGGAACAATCAAGGGTACGTAATAATAAATCAATAATTCGTATCTAATCAACTGATTATATACGTCAGCAGGAATATAATAAAATTAAACAGATATTTCTCGTATTAAATTCTTTGATAAATGACTCAGAAAATTTGTCAGAAACGCCCCATATCTGAGAAACGACTCCTGAAATGTGGGTCATTGACAGCTTCCATACACTGCAGGATTCCTTCGTCATGACGTTGTATAACGGATGTACAGATTGGTGGTAAACAAGATGTCTATACATCATTTAATCAAACTTCTCAGTTGAAATCTGCCTTTTGTAACTGTCATAACCATTTGTAAAACTCTTAAATCTATATCATCTCTCTTTTTCTTTCTTCTCTCATCGAATAATGCTAATTCCTCAGGTAGTTCTGGAGCTGTTTTATGTTCATTATCTCCTGTGAGTGTCTGATTCTCCAGTCCCACTTTCCTCATTATGTGTCCCAGAAATTTCAACTGACTCTTTCTTATTGTATGCAGCGATTCCCATTTTGGTCCTGTTTTCCTTTAAATCTTAATTATTATTTAAAGGTTCTGTGCGTCCTGGGTAAGACGATAAACTACACCCGTGCCTTGGGTAAGACGATAAAATACATCCAACAGCAAGACCTCTGATCAGGTTCTGAGGAGCGTGAAACAACCTTTAATCACTGGTATTGCCAGGTCCATCCTGATCCGGAGTGGTATCATCTGTTAGGGTCCCAGCTATAGGCAAATAGTTAACCCCCAAACTGGGATCAAAACACTATGAAAGTGTAAAAATAGGTTTTAATACCTGCAATACATTTTGGTAAAAGGTTATTACGAGCAATGACTTTTTGAAAAAAAAATGAATACCAGCAATACATGTAAAAAAATGAATACCAGCAATACATGTAAAAAGATGAATACCAGCAATACATGTAAAAAAAAGAATACCAGCAATACATGTAAAAAAATGATACCAGCAATACATGTAAAAAAATGATACCAGCAATACATGTAAAAAATGAATACAAGCATCACATGTAAAAAATGAATACCAGCAATACATGTAAAAAAATTAATACCAGCAATACATGTAAAAAAATGATACCAGCAATACATGTAAAAAATGAATACCAGCAATACATGTAAAAAATGATACCAGCAATACATGCAAAAAATGAATACCAGCATTACATGTAAAAAATGAATACCAGCAATACATGTAAAAAAATTAATACCAGCAATACATGTAAAAAAATTAATACCAGCAATACATGTAAAAAAATGATACCAGCAATACATGTAAAAAATGAATACCAGCAATACATGTAAAAAAATGATACCAGCAATACATGTAAAAAATGAAAACCAGCATTACATGTAAAAAATGAATACCAGCAATACATGTAAAAAAATTAATACCAGCAATACATATAAAAAAATGATACCAGCAATACATGTAAAAAATGAATACCAGCAATACATGTAAAAAAATGATACCAGCAATACATGTAAAAAATGAATACCAGCATTACATGTAAAAAATGAATACCAGCAATACATGTAAAAAAAATTAATATCAGCAATACGTGTAAAATAAATTACCAGGAATACATTTTTAAAAGATTAATACCAGCAATACATGTAAAACAAAATTAATACCAGCAATACATGTAAAAAAAAATTAATACCAGCAATACGGGTAAAAAAATTAATACCAGCAATACATGTAAAAAAAATTAATACTAGCAATACATGTAAAAAAAAAATAATACCAGCAATACATGTAAAAAAAATTAATACATGTAAAAACAAATTAGCTGCAATACATTTTTGGTAATAAATATTACCAACAATAAAAATCGTGTCGGCATTAAATAACCAATCGAGGTTGATATGTCGTAAAACAAACCAAACCAAACTGAAGATTCACTCCATGCAACGTACTACAAACAGGAGAAAATTAAACATATTTCTTCTATTTAATTCTATGAGAAATGATTCCGCTATATTACTACTCAGACATGCATCTGCTGTGTGGGTATCACAGGTATTCAGAATAAAATGTTTACTTTTTGTTGATGGCTATGAAATGTAGAGTTCGGTGACTTGAACCCTGTATCTACAGTATTGCATTTCAACACTACTTCTAAGATTAACTGATCATTTAACATCGGCACACGTACACTGATGTTTCTAACATCTTCTTCTCTAGAAATGTTGAAATACAGAACGACCTCATTTAATTATTACACTACACGCAAGGCAGGAATGCCATTAGTACGCAGGGGACTAGACGGAATGAAAGTGAGAGAAAATACTGAGTACAGAGAGGATTGAGGAAAGAACAAAATATGAATGGGATGCAATAAGATGGCGATTGACGTTAAATTTATATTATTGAAGATTGTAGATATCAGGGGGATGTGCGTTGTGCTGTTATGGATATCGGCTCGGAATGAGAACTCGAAGAGTCGAGTTTGAATCCCAGTCGAGTTCGTTAGATTCACTTAGGCACTAATACCCTTGGGGAAGGTATGAATGTATCTATTCCCTTCCCAGTTATGGGTGGAATAGCAGGACAGACTGGATTCTTTAGACTTGGTTCGTAACCACTCTACTGCAGAATGAAATAGCGACCTACTGCGGGAAAAAATCATCTGCCTCGTCATTCATTTATCGAAAGATACATGATCGCCTAAGCATGTATCACGTGTGGCACTTGACTGACTGAGTTATCAGGGAAGAAAGAAAACGCAAGGGAGTTCCGCAGATGAGAAGTGCGAGAAAATAAACTGTTGGCGGAGAAGTGGCGGTTGCATTTAACTATTTCAGTAGTAAACGGGTGGGACCTTGACGCCAGTCTAGTAGCAAGGTTAAATTCATTTAGTCGGGGCACCAGAGGAAAAATATTGTCAGAGCAGATACCGTGATAATATTTGTAGAAAAGAAACAAGGAAGCCGCACCACTCTATTCTGTATACTTGTGTTTCTTTCTTTTTTTTTTTTATAGAAAGGAAAACATTTGGAACTTCCGCCCACAAACCTAACATATCTGTATTAAAGGCTTTCCCATTAACTCTCCGACACTATACTCATTGAATCGATATAAACTTTTGTGCCTATTTTACCGTGAAATTCTGTTTTTAACGCTCACTGTTTTCTTAACTGAAGGCCATTTCCCTGATGCATGCCTCGTGAAGACAGCCATTTTACACCAATGAATGGAAACACAGAAGTCACGTGATTAGAGAAATATAAAACGTTACGAATAAAAGTTTACTGTTTATTTCTTCGTTTATATTTTCAATAGATGCACAAATAAACCAGCTGATGTCTATATGTGGCAAAGAGGACGGCCAAGGAGAATAGGCGTTAAATGCGAAAGCATTGACGTGTCTTTTCTTTTTATTTTACATGAAATAATGCAGCTCGATGGAAGCGAAGACGTCAAGAATGGATATGTTTGTTCCTATTAAAATTTATGGTTTTATCTTAACATTTCTACGTTCAGCATTAGAATGACTGCCTTTCAGAGAAACCACAGAAAACAGATATTGATCTTACCTTGAACGAAACAAGAAGAAAGGCAGAAAATAATTTGGTTCTTTGGAAACTGTTTTCAAGAATGTCAAGGTCTGTTAGGAATGTAAAGAAAGTGAAATATCATAAACTTATTCAGGACAGAGTTTTCTTTTTCTTTTCTCAGATTGATATATTTAATGTTTAGTTCAGGACTTGAAAGATAGGAATGGCTAGTGAAGAAATACAACTGGCAATTGTGCAGAAGATCAGAATTTCACATTAAAAAAACAATGTACAGAATTGTCCTATTTATCACGGAGATATAAACTCCAACACTTCCAGGGAATGTCTAAAACCGCTGATAGTAACGGACCCAAATACTGCTAAGTATTTTCCAGTGATATCTGCTACTTCTTTACGCAAGGAGGCCATCTCATCAACGTTGAACTGAAAGGCCAAGAGCTAGCAGATGACTTTGCAAACCAGAGTCCCTCCTGCATAAGTTTTTACATATGTCACACACGAAAGACTTTTGGGGAGAGTCTTGAAAGTGACTTTCTCTTCGTAAACTAACATATGCCTCTTCAACCCGGCGGCAGACGTGCAGATTTAATAACAAAACTGACATATGTACGTTGTAGGTCTATCAGTAAATATATCGATATAGTCGGCATTAGACTGTCGATTTTCATATGATATTTGATGACCAGTTAATCCGTCACGAGATAGAAAAACTTTCTCGAAGATGTTACATACAATCTTAAACAGAATATCTTCTGGGTTCGAGGCCATATCATCTTTCCTATGAGCGCCTTTCAACTTCAGATGTTCAGACATTTTGATCTCAAAACGATGGTGACAATCATAAACTATATTTCTCTACACCAGATCTATTCTCTGTCGCTTCATACAAGACTTTGACACACATTTCAAGAATTTTCAGATTGTCTTTGACAACATCCATGGAACGTTGCTTGGATTTTGTGTCTGGGGTGCTTAACTCGAGACTGGTCTCCGTAAAACAAGTACTTAAGCAATCTCTCATACCCGTTCACTTCTACATCAAGCATCGTAGGATGTCGTAATGAATGGACGAATTTTTACATTGATTCAAAATTGCTATGTCTTATTCCAATGTATGCATACACAGAAATACGTTTACTTTAAAAAGGGACGCATTAATATATTCATAACAACAGCAACACCAATAATGGCAATAATAATAATATGTTTTCATTGCTCAAAGAAAACGATGTCGTATTTTTTTTTAAAAAAGCCTTGATTATTTTAATTATCCATTTATTCTTATACTTTCCTTTGTTTATTATCATTTTTATTATATTATTACACATTTATAAACTATGAATATTTACTTATTTTTAAGACAAGTCATGGCATATATGGATTGTTTTATTTTGAAAATAAATTTCATTTAGCAAGTTTAATAATTAAGAAGATGGTTTCACTAAGAATTATTATATTAAGAACATTTATTACATTGAATTAATTAAATTACTTATACGTTGGTACGAATAATCATAATCTGTTTATATTTAACAGTGACATTTCATTTTTTATGAAAAAGGACGTAATTTTCGAAATTGTAAGCAAATACTTTCGAGCAGTAATGTTTGTTTTGTTTTGTTTCGTTTATCTCTTAAGATTGGTTCAGTATCATCTATTTCTTTCTCTATCATTTATCATTCAAATATTTTAAACAACTGTTGTCCACAATTTTCTTCATTCATTCTTTTCTTATTTATCGATTTTAATATATCATTTTTTATGGACAAGACGTATTTTCAAATTTGTAGGAAAAGCGTTTCGAGTGGTGACGTTATTTTCTTTTGTTTACTACTAATATTATTTGTTCAGAATAGTCATTCTTTTTCCATTATCTAGTTTTCAAATATTTTTTATTTGATGCCAATTTTATACTTTTATTTTCTTCATATTTATTTTTTGATTTCTATTATCTTTTAAAGTAATAATAATATTATTTCTTAAATCGATGCATTTGATAACGAACTGTTCACTCGGACATCCAGTATATATATATATATATATATATATATATATATATATATATATATATATATATATATATATATATATATATATATATATATATGTATGTATGTGTGTGTGTGTGAGAGAGAGAGAGATAGATAGAGAGAGAGTATCTATTGGTTTGTATATATATATATATATATATATATATATATATATATATATATATATATATATATATATATACTTCGGGTAGTTGGAACTCATCAGCTAGTGAGTGTAGTGCATCTAAGAGGAGTAAAACTCTGACGTCAATGTTACGCTGCCTTTCAGACATACCGAATCATGGGAAAGGCTTCGGGAGTAAACTCCGAGTACAAATTCTAAAACCCTAAGGCAGTTCGATTATGTTCAACATCGTTCTGGCAAATCTTGAGACGACGCCGGTGCCAACAGGGAAAGGTAGGGTCCAGTAGAGCTTACTGGACCTTACCTTTCCCTGTTGACAAAATCAGTGGCATGAAGAGGGGAGATGTGCTACATGGGCAACTGGACCACTCTTATAAAAATCCTGCCCAGGCCTGCGTCATGGAGAGGACATTCCGCAACGGCAAAACACGTTAGTCAACAGTCTACTAATGAGAGGATTCCAAAGGTGCTTCTGTACGGGAAACTAGCCACCGACAAGAGGGCAACCACATCTTTGCTTGAATGACGTCTTCAAAAGGGACATAGTAGCAATTGGTATGGAAGCCGAAAGGTAAGAATATGTTGTCAAAGATCGCTTACGCTAGAAACACGATTTACAGTGGGGGCTGGAGCGTGGAGAAAGAAACGGGGGCTGACCACTCTGAAGAAGCGTACTCGAAGGAATGAAAAGAACGCAACAACATTGCGTAAGAATGTTTTAACATGCATTTGTTGCAATCGAGACTTCAGACCCGTGAGGGCCTGTGTATTCATAACAGATGCTCCGCCGCCATCAGCAACAGAGGTATAACATTTTGGGCGCAGATCCATTCTCTCTTAAAACCGACGGATGCCACACATTATATATAACTAAACAATTGATAATAATAATAATAATAATAATAATAATAATAATAATAATAATAATAATAATAATAATGTGGCACATGGGAACATCAGCAATCCCTTTTGTAGTTGGAGTCCTAGGATTGGTTGGAAATGATTCCAGTAGACTAATTGATGTGAAAGAAATACAAAAAAATGTTCTCACAAGTACAGCCCACACTTTACGAAGGGCTTTATCTATGTAAAATATGTTTTTTTTAGTTTGTTTATTTTTGTCAGTGGAAAGTGTCATGATGCCATTTCTAACCTTAGGTCCTTGGGCGGGACCCGCAAAGAAATGTGTACACGCCAGAAATCAAAGGAAATAAAACAACAATAATAATAAATTTGTTAATAAATCTCCCCGTGGCCTAGAAATATCGGGGTGATATCGGGCGAAGCATAGCCGTGTCTCATAGGCAGGAAGAGCTCTTTAATTTTTGTTGACAGTCATTCTAAAAGTGTTATAAAAATCTCAATATGTACAAACAAAAAGTCATACCTTATCGGTCGTCAGCCGGGTTAACCTGGGCAAACAAGTGTCACGACCCGCAGAGAGGAACCAGTTTGGGGTCGAAAAATCTGTCACTGAAACAAACACTTACATGAGCCACCTGGTCACGAATACCGGGTTAACTCCAACATTGAACTTGATGACTTAATGCCGAACCAATTAATTAAAAGAATGCTAAGGAAATGGTATCGTGAAGAGTACAAACCAGGTATGACATCTGATTTCGCTGCATTCGAAAGCCCACAAAGAACATCACGGATGAAACTTACCAAATATAAAGAGATATGATAGAAACTAAAATAAGACATTATCTCCACCCAAATATGATTGAATCATGCGAAATAAAATACTTTCAGATACAGAAAACTAAACATAAGACAAATTAAAATCAGACATGATCCAAACAAAAATGAGACAGAGAATGAAATGCAAGAAAAATAAATAAGACACGAAATGAAGATCTGTCAGGAAATAAAATGGAAGAATCTAATTTCGACATAAACAAGTGCACTGATTCAAATTCTGTCACTGTTGAAAGTGAATCAAACATTAACAGCAATACCTAATAACAAAATAAAATAACTATAGAAATATGTTGTAATAAAAGTCATGGAACGTTATTACGATATATTTTAGTAAGCAGAGTAGTAAATTAGCAGGAATAACTGATTCTAAAGTGAAAAAGATTATGGCAGTATAAGGTAATAAATTGTATACGACGAATAAGAAATTCACTTTTATTGTTGATATTATTCGGCACAATACGCGATTGACAAAAATAACTAATATATATATATATATATATATATATATTAATATATATATATATATATATATAATTATTTATTTAAAAATTATATCATATATATGTTATAAAATCACTACAAAAATAGTCATTTTGTTTCAACACCTCCGGTGTCTTATCAAGTGATCTGCTCTACTGTGTATTGAGCACTCTTTTAAGAATAGTATTTGTTGGTTATTGAAATTTATTCCGTATACACCAATCCTATACTTGTATATATATATATATAGTTTGAAAATACTTTATTGGAAATTTTTGGAGCCGGAAGTGCTTCGGTTTTTCACACATTTTCTGATTTTGGAATACAGGTTATTTAATTTGTATATAGCATCTATAAAAGAGTGACAGAACTAATTTCAACTCGAAACTAATTTCACCTCGGAATTAATTTAAACTCAGAACTAATTTCAACAAGGAACTAATTTCAACTCGATTTAAAAACCCTGACCCAAACTCTTGTTCCGAGTTTAAATTAGTTCCGTGTTAATTCTACACTCCCTATATAATATGGAATGTTGGGAATGGAACCCAAGATTTGTTTGTTTTGTTTTATTTTACGGCATATCAACCTCAAAGGGTCATTTAATGCCGATGGTTGTTTTAAAATATTGTTTTATTAGAAAACCATTTCTGTTTCTCCCTTTTTTCTTTCTTTTTTCCCTTTAAACGTATAACTTTCTTTTAAATTTTCTGATAGAGGCCGATTTTCTTGAAATACGAAAAAATGATTTGGGTGCTGTTTTTATCAAATATATCTTTAATATTATTTTCTTTGTAGAGATTTTTTCTTGTTTCTGTGAAATCAATGCAGTCTGTTAGAATGTGTTTAATTGTGAATGGGGTTTGACATGGTATACAGAAAGGTTGATCTTCTCTTTTCAGGAGATATGAGTGGGTTAAAAATGTATGGCCTATTCTTATTCTTGCAAGTGTAACTTCTTTTCTGTTGAGCTTTGTATTATGTTCCTGTTTTTTTAATTTTTGGCATGATCTCGTATACTTTCTTTTTGGGAAATCCGTTCCAATAAGTTTGCCATTTTTTCCTTGTGTATGTATTGATGTGCCTTCTAAGGATCTGTGTAGGGAATTTTAAAATTTACGTCAGTTGGGATATTTAAGGCAGAAACACTATATGTCTTTACACTCCATAACATAGTTTATACATATAGCCTGAAGGTAGTTCTTTATAAATAGCATATACCCTGAAAGTAGTTGTATAAAAAACGAACGAAGATGTTACTGTGACGATCGCTAACAAAAAAAAAAAAAAAAAACTGGCGCCAAACGTAGCCTACGTAGATAGGCTGGGGAACCTCCGGCCAGGATAGATGAGGTCGTTTAAAACAACTGCACATCACGTCAAGTGCTGACATGAGAAGTGCTTTCTGAAATTTCCTGTTTTTTCTAAGTCATGTCAGCACTTGAAAAACTTCCGGAGGTTTTCGGATTTGCGAATTTCGGATAAAGTATACTCAACCTGTATATGCGAAATGGATGGCCGCCAGGATCCGAGAATACATGCGTGCCAAGGCGATTAGTCAATCTATGTTGAAGATGTCTGCTCAGGCACATAATGCTACTATGCTGAGTGAATTTTAGTTACAGTTTCCGGGAGAGAGAGAGAGAGAGAGAGCGCAATATCTGGCGAGATCCACAGTCTGTATAAAGCCAGTATGAACAAAAACTCAGTCACGATGACTGTGCTTGCACGACAATCCCAAATAGTTGCGTATCCTCAATTTCATTGAAAATGTTTGAGTCAACCTGTGGTATTGCTTTCAGGCAATTTACGCTGGTGCCGCACAATGGGATGTCCTTCCGAGGCCGATAACATCAAAAAGTCCTGAGAAATCCACCCTAGTGAAATTCGAAGCCAGGTCTCATGGTTAGAAAGCGAAAGTCTAACCACTCTGTCGCTTAAATATAAAACGATAAAATCGAACAATTATAACAATGTACTGTAATAGAAGTTAACAGATGATTACATCATACGGTCGAGTAATGGACAGCGGCTCGGATTGAGGTATCGGAGAGCCGAGTTAGAATTCCAGTCGGATCCATTATATTCACTTACGTGCTAATACCCTCGGGAAATGTATATGAATCCTCTTCTTCCCCCCACAGCTATGTGTAAATAGCAGGACAGACCGGGTTCTATAGCCTTTGATGGCAACTGGTTTACCGCAGAAAGAAATGGCAACCTACTGCGGGGAAAAAATCTGCCTCGTCAGTCATGTATTTAAAGATACATGATCGCCTAAGTGTGCATCACGACTGACTGACTTTCTAAACGAATCCATTATATTCACTTACGTGCTAATACCCGTGGGAAAGGTATGAATCCTCTTCTTACCCCCACAGCTATGTGTAAATAGTAGGAAAGACTTCTATAGCTTTGCATGGCAAGTGGTCTACCGCAGAAAAAAATGGCAACCTACTGCAGGAAAAAATCTGCCTCGTCATTCATGTATCAAAAGATACATTATCGCCTACGCGCGTTTCAAGCATGGCACATAACTGACTGACAGTTATTCATCTTTGAAATGAGATAACAAATTATGACAATAAAGTGTAAGAGATGTTGACAGATTCCTTCTTACCGTAGAGCTTATTAGACACAAAATGAGATTAACAGCCACACCTGGAAATAAAATAGAAAAATTGCAACAATAAGGTGTAATAAATATTTACAGATGATTACTTCGTAGTAACATCAAAATCTTAACATTCTAATTAAATGAAACGCCTCCTCTTTAACATATCCAGCATCGGTAGTCGTTTAGACAATCAGTATGTAAAACTTACGATTATTAGAGCTTTTATTATTCGAATCAACGTGTTTTTCTTGATTGTTACATTCACAATATTTCAAATATCGTAGATAGTAAAACGGGTGATAGTTTGTGAGGATCCAACCAAGATGAACATTGCGAATTCGATTAATAAAACCTAGAGTAAGGATAATAGATGATTTCAAAATTTACGCCATGATCTCTGGATTCTGACTGCGACTAACTTAAATGGCGGACCCCAGAATCGTGGATAAAGATTGGACAGTGTATATTTCCAAACGAATAACTATCAGATTGAATTAGAATTGGTAATTTCATGTGGATGGAAACTAATAAACCAATCCAGGTGAAGGAACAAAAGTGAAAAAAAAAAAAGATCGGTCAGTGGGTGTTGCTGCAATAGGGTAAAATTAAAAGTGTTGAAAGTGGAAAGAAAGACCTACATTCTCAGAAAACTAAAAAAAGCAAAACATTGTAGAACATGCCGATGCCATACTTTTAAAGAGTCTCAGATAACCTGGAAAAGTGGTGGCTGTATTGGAAATATGAGTTTTTTTTTTTTTTAAGCTTCTCACTCCAAGCAAGGCTGGAAGCTACTAGCACGCAAGGGGTTACAGAAGGTTTGGAGGAAGAGCAGATAGAAGTGGTAAAGGAGAGGATGTGGAGAAAGACAGTGGATCGATCAAGGCGAGGGGGTTACAGAAGCTTTGGAGCGAGAGCAGATAGGAATGAAAGGTGACAGGATGTGGAGAAGGGAAGTGGATAGATCAAGGCAACTGGAGATGTCGAATGACGTTACACTTAAATAGTTGGAGATTGTATTTGTCAGGGAAACAGGAATAAGGAAGGGAGTTCCACAGGCGAGAAGTGCGAGACATGAAGCTATTGTAGTAGAAGAGACGTCTACATCTAACAGTTTCAACGGTGAAGGGGTGGGAACGGAATGCCAGCCTCGTAGGACGTTTAAATTCATGAGGCCTAGGAACCAGCGAAAGCAGCCCCTCGGAGCAATTACCGTGAAAGTATATGTAAAAAAGACAGAGCGAGGCAACGTCGCGTCTGTGAGAGAGCGACTGCAGACGAGATGACAGATCAGGGCCAATTACATTGCATATCCGTCTCTGGATCTTATCAAGAACCCTGAGGCAAACATCAGGGGCTCCAAACCATATATGGTAGCAATACTCCATGCAAGGGCGAATGGTCGATTTATAGATTTCGAGGATCGATTCCGGAGAGAAAAATTTCCTGGCTCGGCACAGGGAACCAACTTTCCTTGCGGTGGATGATAAAGCAATCATGATAAACGTCGCGCCACGTGCACCGTAACTACATTAATAAACTATATCTGTGCCAGATGAATATAATATATTTGTGCCACTTGAATATAATATATTTGTGCCACATGAATATAATATATTTGTACCACATGAATATAATATATTTGTGCCACATGAATAACATAATGAATAACTTAATGACTATGAAATATTAATAACTTAATGACTATGAATAAATGCATGAATATACTATATTTGTACCACATGAATATAGCACATTTGTATCGCCTGAATATAATATATTTGTACCACATGACTATGCTATATGTGCTGCATCCATTACCGTGTGTAGGGAAAGATCTAGTACCTCGGCTTCAGTCAGATTCCCGCCTTCGTAACGTGGCTAACCTCTGCGTTTCCGTGAAAGATTTTCATGGTATTTGTTTTGATGAGATTTTCTCTTTGATATCCCGACTTTATGAACTTAAGCGCACTACTGGATATCGTCATTTTACTATAAGGAGTCCAAAATACAACCGTAAGTTCTTTGCTAACAGTTTCCTCACTCGCACTTCTCATTTGTGGAATTGTCTTCAGGCGTCTTGCGTTCCAGTCAATATTGATCTTCTAAAATTTAATTCAGTGTTACTCATCATCATCATCATCTGTCTCCTTAAACACCTGTTCTTTTATTGGTCTCTCCCCTTAACGTTTTTCTCTCAGTTTATTTCACACTCAGTAAACACTTGTGGCCTTATAGCCTTGCTTGCTGTGAAATTGTTGTGAGACCGATACTTTCCTACATCATGGACTCTCCCAGTACTATATTATTATGTGAATGGTAGTATCATGAGAGTAGCACCAGTAATGCGCAGCCGCGTACGATACCAATATCGGACACCACTGGATAGTAAGCTCTGCTTACTCTTACACTATTCTTTGTAACTTTTCTGTTTAATATATCTTTCTTACCTCTAACCCGTGTTCCGTATTTTCCTTCCTTGGCCCCTACTTCGGGTCCACATCAGAAATGATCAACAAAAGTATTTGAGCCGTTTTGAATTTAAAGCGTTTCTCTTGGTTGTCCTGCTAAGGCTAAAGTGTCGAGTCTGTCCGGCTATTAAAACATTTTGTACCGAATTAAATGTATTCGTACCTTTTCCAATGTTATTTGAATTACGGGAGCTTAACAAACTCAGTCTGAATTCGATCCCGGTTCGCCGATTTATGTCTTCGAATCGCTAACCATTTACCTACAAGTACATTCACCGCAAGAATACTATTACAAAAATCGACTGAATTCCTTGCACCTTCTCAGACTAACGTTCTCAGCAGATATTAAATGGAAAGACTACACTGAATCCACTGCTTGGTTCGCTGCTAAGAATGTCGGTTCATAATTCCGGGCGAAACAATCTTTCTCTCCGGAATATATCTTGCATATCTATAAGTCTACTAGTCGTCCATGCTAAGAATATTACTCCCATATATGGTCCAGTACCACTGCTGTTTACCTGGACCTGCTTGTTAAGATCCAAGGAATAATCAGCAAGAGTATTGGTACTGATCTGGTGGCTACAATAACTTGCCCAGCGCCTTAAGGTTGCCTTTCCGTGCCTTTTTACTAGACTACGAAATTTCATAAATTTACATTGGAGCTGGGTAAATGTAGTGCAGGCGTTTTTAATTCAAGAGTGTGTTGTTCGGGTTTCTTATTAAAAAGATGTTCTGAATGCGATGAAGATGGCGCAGGTAGAAGACATTGAATTTCACTTCCTGTTTTACACACACTGTTCATGTTTCCTTGTCATATTGGAGAGTCCTAACGACACATGCTATGTGTACCAGAGCTTTGGTTTACTATGTCGGGTGTTGTTCCATATTCTCTTTGTCAGTCTGGATATGGGATTGGCTGCCTTGTTAACACGCTTGTTTACTTCGTTTCCTAGACAGTGTCAGTATGACATCATCTAAGTACACAAGTTTATAGAAAATTTTACATCGTGATCAAGGATTCTGATGGTATGTGAATAGACCGTGTAATATCCCATGATTCATTACTTTTTGGAATTTTTGTTATATCCTCTCTATAGTACGAATTCGTTTAATTCTTTATTTATATTAATAATTTATGTTTGAATTGTTTATCTATAGAAGTTGTTATTGTAATTAATATATTCGCTTTGAAGTTCCAAACTATCTACCCCATGTAGATATGACCGAAAAACAATAGGCATAATGTTTCCTTTGTACTCCGTGGATGTGCGGCTGGTGTCTTGGATATCGTTTCCAAATGAGAAATAGTAGAGCCGTGTTCGAATTACAGTCAGATTCGTTGCATTCACTTACGCGCAAATAAACTTGAGAAAGGCATGAATATGTCTCCCCCACATGGGTTAAATAATTGGGTTTGCAGCCAGAAATATAATTTCTATTTAAAATTAAATAGTTAATGCTATATTCACTTGCAAAAATAATTATTCTCGCAAGTCAAAATATGTTTCGGCTTCAAATAACGGACTGATAAACCGTAAATAACAATGAAATCCTGAATATTCTCGCAATGTCTCTTATCGTTCGTTCTCATTATAGCGTGAATCAATAGAATCTGTGAATCACTGAAGATTAATTAACAATATTATTTTTACTACTGTTCCCCAAATACAAGGTGTAAGAACCAGGTAGAGAGTTGCTAAATGGCGATGTTTTTAGGGGATACAGAGGGAGTAAACCTTGAATGTTATAAAAATATGCAGCACAAGCAACGGTTCGCAGTCGACTTGAAGAGGTTAAAATAGCAGTGATTAGGGAGTTTAACTAGAACTGCCTCCCTTTTGTATGTGGCCTTGTGGATCCTAACTGAGATTATCTGGACAGATGGAAGCAATTGATATAATTCACCAGAACATCTTCCTTCCATTAAAACAAGCGATAGAGTAGCCAGTGGCTAGCAAGTATTCTTCAGTGGGGTAGTGGATGGCTGAAAAAAAAACAAAACAATCCACATCTGCAAGATCATCATCTGCATCATCTGCTGAAAGTAAAAACTTGAAAATAAGAATTTGGCAACTCTGATCCTGATCTTGTAAAGACAGAGCATGGAAAGAGAAATCATGTATTTTCTGGAGGGCTATAAGGAATCGACCATTTTTCCAGCGACGGACCGTATATACGAGTTCTACAATGAAACTTGAAAGCACAACCTCCCTAATACTTCAGTATTCTTCTAACTATACTTAATTCTTTTAATGATATCGCCTCAATTAAGGCACTACAGCCACTAACATGCAAGAGGTTACAGGGTGTGGGGGAATTAGAAACAGAAGCATTAGTAATGAGTAGAAAGAGAAAGGAGCAATTAGCAGGACAGTAGATAGCGATTGACATTGCATTTTAATTTTTGCAGATTAAAGTGGGCTGGATAGCATGGAGCCGGAAGGGAGTTTCACAAGTGAGTAGTGCGAGAAATGAAACTGTCGGCATAGGAGTAATGTAAAACTTTGCGTGCGAATCGACGTGAGTCGAATATTCAGGGACATCCTGTGTGCTAAGCAGGCTCTGAGAAAGCTCCCTATTGGAAGATCCACATACGTTAGAATGGCATATGCAAAAAAAAAAAAAAACCGAGGACGTTAACTTTCAATCCTGCACGTGGGAAGCTGTAAACTTCAAACGATCATCCTGGAGGCAGACAGTGCAGAAATGCCCCACTCAAAATTCGAAGCTTACCCATCAATCAGAGGTAATACGCCAAAGAAAGAAGTCCCAGACAGACAAGCATCAAACTTCGTCTACACAAAAAATCGGGGGTAGGGGTGGCATTCTTGAAAACGCATGTCAAGCTACAAAGTATGTTGTGCCTAAAAGATCACCCATAGATCAAATCTACAACCTCCTCAGACTGAGAAATGAAGCATCAATCAATATTAAAGATTACAGTTTTTTAAACATGCTGACAGTCTTTTCTTTTGTCGTGATTTTTCCCTATAATATTCTTTTATTTCTTTTCCTCTTGTATTAAGTTTACTGCAGTTGTGATGTTGAAACGGAGTATGTAATCATATGTTTTTACAGATTTTACAATTATTATATTAATAGTATATTTTTCTGTTGAGGACTCTTCCTGAAACATGTATTCTTTCCTTGTATTTCTATATGTTTCCATAAATTCTAGGATCGTTAACCCCTCCCGTTAACCCCTTATTTTCAATATTTGTTGCATTAATCATGGGCACGTCGGCGTGGTGTAATGGTTAGAAAGTTTGTCTTGCTAGATCAATTACGACTTCAGCCATGTGCCACATCTAAGCTAGCTTAGAAAATCGTTTAGGGCACCTCGAGGCGGTGGAATGCTTAGCAAGCTTGTCTCGTTAGATCAATTACGAGTGAGTTCCATCCTCACTGGGTGCCCACTGATTACGGCCTTGTGCCACATCTAAGCTTCGCTTGGAAAATCATTTTGTTGCGTTATCAGTAAATATTTGGTTTGTTGAGTTTGATAAATTTAGCGCATATCAACCTTTATGAGTTTTTTAATGTCGATCTCTAAATAATTTGTCCGCAGTTATTTTTTTAAATTTTTTTTTTTCTATATAATAATGGTTATAGTGATACAAGTCTTACAAATTAACCTATAGCTGGGTGGAGAAGAGGTGGATTCATACCTTTCCAAATGTTATTTCCGTGTAAGTAAATATATCGAACCCAAATGGAGTTGGAACTTGTCTCGATTAACAATTTTACTACCTGCAGATCGAATCTGACAAGAGCTGTTATCCCGAAACAGTCGCCTATCTAGGTACTAACCAGGCTCGACCTTGCTTCACTTCAATGATCGTACGAAAACCGATGTTTCATCGTGATGCACCCGTAAGCCATTCCACCCTCACAGCCAAAATTACAGCAGCTGATATTCCCAGGCGGCTACCAACCTAGGTACTTGTAAGTGGTGATTGGAAATTTGTTCTTCGAATAACAATTCCGAGCCATTGTCTATTACATTCCCCGCTCATCAATGCATGCAACATCTGCTATTCCAAAAAAGTCACCTCTCTAGGTACTGCCCAGGCCTGACGTTGCTTAACTTCAGTGTTTCAACGTGATATAGCCGTTGGTTTGTTGTAGAGAATTTTATAATTCCGTACTTGTAGTATATGTGATGTCCACCCGAGTATAAATAGAACCCGCTCGGTTGAGATAGGGACTCTTTTGTAGACAGCAAACCTGGCGCTGAAGACGAGATAATTTGACAAGCTTTGAATTAACAGCAAAGAAAAATACTCGAATTCAACAACAACACGAGTAAAACTTTGAATTAACAGCAAAGGAAAAAGGTAATCGAATTCAACAACAACGCGAGTAACAAACTTCGAAAATAACAAATTATTTCGAAAGAAATGGCTCTCTCTATGCCAACAATAGAGCCCCTAGACTGAGAAGACTCCAACCAGGAGCAAGCATGGAGAGAATGGAGTGAACATATCGAAGACGCTCTTACAGCATTTGATATAACAGAGGATAAACGACAGCTATCACTCTTTCGATTTTACGGGGGAAAGAAACTGAAAGATATCCTCAAAACCTTAATACCGGATACCACCAGGCCAAGTAGAGCCTACATACAAAACAACAAAAATAGCACTGGACGAATATTTCATCCAGAAAACAAATAAAGTCTTTGAAATACAAAGATTCAGGATGCTTAGTCAAGAAAACGGGTAGTCAACACACGATTATGTCACCCGTCTACGCATACAAGGAGTAAAATGCAACTTTGGCGAATACAACCTGGATAAGGCTATAGTGGACCAATTATTTGAAAGAAACTGATTTAACAGTAGAGGAAGCATTTCAAAGAGCATTCATATTTGAATCCACTGAAACACAAGCTAAACAAGTAGAAGAGAATGAAAGAGAGCACTCAGATATCCACAAAATTACAACAAATTACAAGCAACAACAACAACGATAACATAACAGTGGGAATATGAAACTATCCAGGAACAACAACCCATTAAAAACAGTTACCAAATGCTACGGGTGTGATGACTCCGACCACACACACGGTCAAACAAAATGCCCAGCATTTGGGAAAAAATGTAACTACTGTGGAGTAATAAATCACTTCGAAAAAACATGCTTAAAAAAAGGAATAGTGATAAAGGGAAAACGAAGATGTCAGACAACCACAATTACATGGGGGGGGGGCAGAGTAACATCATTTGCGGAGGATAGACACTTAAAACATGCAAAAAATAAATTTATTTCTTTAAATATATGACGATTTATTTTTTAAGTTTACAGGAAAAAATCAATATGGTTCCAAACTTCTGCTTGGTGGTGTAAATACATATATATATATATATATATATATATATATATATATATATATATATATATATATATATATATATACATAAATCCGTGGGTAATTAATGCAAGTGAATCCTATTACTATAAAGTATTAAAACAAAGGGAGCTCAATATATTTATTATAGACCATAGAAATAAATCACATAAAAATGAAACTCAATTGACCCATTTTTATGGCTATTTCGCTCCTCGGGATAAATTCCCTGGAGCTTGTCAATGCTAACATTTTTGATAAAAAAATGAATCATAACGTTTTTTTCTTCTTCTTTCTTTCTATCCTTTTTTAATTTAATTAAAAAAAAAGGATTATGATTCATTTTCTTATCAAACTTATTTGTATTGAAAAGCTTCATGGAATTTATCCTGAGGAGCGAAATGCCCATAAAAATGGGGTACAATTGAGTTTCATTTTTATATTATTCATATATATATATATATATATATATATATATATATATATATATATATATATATATATATATTGTTTCATTTTTGTTATTCATATATATATATATATATAGTTTCATTTTTGTTATTCATATATATATATATATATATATATATATATATATATATATATATATAGTTTCATTTTTGTTATTCATATATATATATA
This sequence comes from Acanthosepion esculentum, assembly GCA_964036315.1. Taxonomy (NCBI): domain Eukaryota; kingdom Metazoa; phylum Mollusca; class Cephalopoda; order Sepiida; family Sepiidae; genus Acanthosepion; species Acanthosepion esculentum. The sequence goes on from OZ038505.1 coordinate 27,922,841, forward strand.
TATATATATATATATCTATAGTTTCATTTTTGTTATATATATATATATATATATATATGTATAAATTTAAGTTACTTAGTTTATATTGCAAAGAATTATTTAATGATTAAATGACTAAAAAACGTCAGACAAATTTAAAATTACTGAAGTCATAGTTGTCCAAAGTAAATTCAACAATAATCTCCCCTTTGCAGCTTTACGTGTGTTTTCTCATAATTAACGTTATAAACGCCTTCCTTCGACTGTTTCTCGCAGATTGAGATTGGTTTGATGAGCATTAAATATTAATTTCATACATATATCTAATATTTTTATTATGTTTTAGAAGTTGATGTTTTGAAGCTTTTAATACGCTTGAAGATTTCAAAGAAGCTGATTAACGACATTTTGAACAGGTTTCCAAAGCTGCATGCAGTTTTGCTAAATGTTCAATTCTTCCTTTTTTTATTTACTTTTAATTATGGATACAATCAACCCCACAGACACGAAAAACAGAAAAAAAAAAAAAGAAACGAAAAGACGAATAAATATGAAAATGTTGCTAGAAAATTCAAAATATTTTTGACTGTAATTGGATTCGCAATTATTGAAGTTGATGGTTATTTTCCAATGAGTCTTACGGATTTTCGGATTAACCAGAAATACAAACATGTGACATTTCTATACTACCAAATTCACTAACTTTTTCTGAGTAGGTATTTATTATGTTTCACTGAATAAGTAGATTTTTATGTACGGCTAGCTATAGTGACGGAAATTTATTTTGGATTTTACAAATATTTAAATTATTTATAATTAACCAAAGACACGCACTCACGCGCGCGCGCACACACACACACACATATATATGTGTGTGTGCATGTGTGTATGTATATGTATATATATATATATATATATATATATATATATATATATATATATATATATATATATGCTCACACGAATACAGTAAAAAATTTTAATTTAACGAATGAGTTGATTCCATGTGGATGTGTTTAGGATATATATGTATATATATATATATATATATATATATGTGTTTGTGTGTACATATATGTATATATATATATATGTATATATATATATATATATGTATATATATATATGTATATATATATATATATATATATATATATATATATATATATATATATATATATATATATATATATATGCTCACACGAATACAGTAAAAAATTTTAATTTAACGAATGAGTTGATTTCATGTGCTTATTGGAATATGCAAATTTTTACGGTCAAGTGTAAAGGTCATTTAAGCATAAAATATTTTTATATTTTTATTCATAAATAATACTTAATACATTCCCCGTGACGAATCAAGAACTTTGACTTTCAGCATTGCCAAGTTTATCCAATAAAAATGTCAAGAACAATTAAATTTTTATTTGCATTTTAAATATTGACTTTTAAATAATGGATATTTTTTTAATGTAAACATTCATAATATTTAATTACTCGGAAAAATGAAAGGTTATTTGTTAAATTTCGTCTTTTGCTACAGTTAATCTTGTGATTGAATAAATTCTCCATCACGTTTTTAAGTAAACTTGCCACGACTATTCTAGTTAGCCGGTTTTTATGTTCAATAAAGCGCAAAAATGAATCGTCATATCTGATCTGTTCTTTGGCTATATTTAGTAAAATTAAAAGAAGAAAAATCTCTTCATAAAATGTTAGAAGAGAGAATGAATAAACGAGAGTAAGAGAAACAAACTAATGTGAAAAATACGAATTGGAATATATAAAAACCAAACGGGTGAAGAAGGTTACGTATTTTGCGAAGTATTTTAACAGTGGCTGCGAAATGTTACATCGAAATCTAAATCGCGTATTAAGAAAGAGGAAAACTTCCTTAAAAGATTGCTGAACTACTGTGTTATAAGAAGCCTCCTATATGGCAATTAAAGCTGAGAAATTATCTAAAAGAAAGATAAGCCTTGAAACAACACAAATCCAGTTCTACAGAAGAATTCTGACGATAAATGTACAGATCATGTATCAAAGGACGAAACCCAACAAAAACGGAAGCGAAAACATCAATTAAACTTGGAATCAGAATTAGACAGCTGAAGTTTATGTGATACATAATGAGGAACGAGGGCTTGGAAAGTTAAATACTGACATGAAATATCTATCAGCCACCTCCACAGCTTTGTTGACTGATAACAACCTTACGGGTCTTCCGGTTTTCCTTTCCTTCCTTGGTTGGGGCCAGTGTGTCGTTTTGATAAGGTTGACTCGGATTTCCTAAAATGTGATGATATTGGAATTGGTGGCAAATCCTAGTATGGACCTTTATATGTACGTTGTGTACCGTAGTTAATGAGGAATAATTCTCAACCTAAATCTCTAGGAACGTTTGTTTCTTGCATCCAAGGGCAACCTCACGAATCAGGCTAGAATAAGAACTCCTTAAATAAAATGCATATCATTTTTGATAATTCTAACATGTTTATTAAATATAAAGAAAAAACCGTTCATAAAAATATATCTATTATCTACTGAAGGACTATGGACTCTACTTTCAGGACAGTTACTTGAGAATTTAGCAGTCATTGTTATAAAATAGTGTAAGCAACTGTTTGTCATGCGTATGTCTGGGTGCCGAGGCCAACAAAAATGCGGGCAGGTTTTTGTCTGGCGGCGTCTATCTGACTACTCTTTGTCATCTGATTTCTCCATCTGAATGTTTGAGCCTGTTGCTCTTTCATTTATATAATCGTCTCCCCACTCCACACCAAAAAATTAACATTGATATAAGCAGTGTCTTTTTGGTGGAAACATCGTGAAATTGGACTTTCTGTAGTATGTATTACAAGATGAACTTCCTTACACTAAATTCTGAATATTATATTTTAACATTGTACGGCAGGAAATAAATACAATTTAAAACAGTATTCGCTTGAGCCGGTGAGAATTAAGCAAGTTTCAACCATAAAAAAAAGAACTTGATCTACATATCATGCCAAAATATATTCTGTGATGATGAAGATTTTAAGTACTGCAAGTGTCACCAGTAATTAGTAATGGCTCGTCTTGTTGCAACTTCAAACAATAGGTCAGTCTTTAAATTTTCTCAATTTACAAATTGGGTCAGAAATACATTTTGTTTTATTTTCATCAGCAAGAGTAGAACTTTAAAACGATTTTCAGTGCAATACGATTCGAATAATAATTTAAGTCACACAATAAAAAAGAAACCAAATTTAAGAAATGTAAAATGAAATAGCAAGTCCAATGACACTTCATTAATCGCTGACCTGTAAATTAAGCAACGTGCTAATGAGATTTCCCATCAAGATTTAATGAAGGATTCTCTATCGATCCGCCATCATCATAGTCGCCATTTAAAATTTCTACGCCATGGTGAATTCATAATGTCTGAACCGACATTATTATCAACTCGACGTGTTATTAACAACCGACACAGAACATTTTTTTATTATTTTTTTTCTTTTCTTCTTCCTCGCCCCCACACCACCTGCTTTTATTTAGTCTACGTCGATTCTCTCAATTTTGTGAA